>APFE030528781.1:17860-83598 GCA_000404065.3 Pinus taeda
GCGCTTTCCAGAGCAATTTATTGTTCCTCCATTTGCAATCATCACTTGGCACTTTGGTGTTGGATATAGGAAGCAATCAATTCTTTTGCTACCTTACAATGAATAAAATTGTGGGTACTTCCTGAATCAATCAACACTATTACCTTTTTCTTCTTGATTTGTCCTTCTATCTTGATGGTTTGAGGAGTGGTAATTCCCACCAATGCATTACAAGATATGGTCGGATTCATTTCTTCTTTATCTAGGCTTTGTTCTTGGAGTATATCCTTCTTTTGACCTTTCTTGCTCCTTTTCTTCTTCCTCTTCACAATCTATGTAGAATAATTTCTTCTCAGCACACTTATGACCTTTAGTTGTATTTGCTATCACAACTGTAACAAAGCCCTTTTGCTCTTTTTTTTCCAATTGTTGTGGTGTCAACCTTATAGGTTGTTCAAGACAAGCGACAACAACACTTCCTTTTTTATAGATGTGAGTGGTATGCTTCCTGGTTGCCATAATTTTGCTTTCCATTTTTCTTGCTAACCTGAATGCCTTCTCTAATGAATCAGGTTCCCAAAGGCAAACACCATGTTAGATATTATCCTTTTAAAGTCCCTATGAACACATCAATCTAATGCTCCTCTAGAATATCTTTTACCCTTATGTTCAATTTTTGGAACTCCTCAATGTGCTCCATTATCGAACCCTTTTGTTTGAGACTTATCAATTGGCTAAAAAAAGTGTCGCTTTTTGTATCCTCATAATGTGCCATCAATTCTTTCGTAAAAATTGCCCAAGTGATAAATTGTTTACGAGAGCAAAGCCATTGATACCATACAAACTGATTTGGTTCCAAATATAAGTTGCCATACGTACCTTTTGTGTATTTTGCACATTATTGAGATCGAAAAATTGTCCATCTGTAATATCCCTGTGGCGGGATCCTTGCCATCAAACTTCCTCATATCGATTTTTGGAACATGGTGAGTCTTCGATCCAACATTAGAGTCTATGGAATCATGATTAACATTTCTTTTGTTCTCATCATGAGTTTCCTTTAGTACTCTTTCACCCTTATTGACTATTTCTCGTAGCAACTTATCGATCTTATCATCCATGCCATCAATTTTAGCGTCCATGCCATTCACCTTAGCTTCCATGCCATCCATCTTAGCTTCTACATCTTTCCTTAAACCATCCATTTTAGATTATGTTGCTTTTTGTGCAAGTGACACTCGTTGCACTTGTTCTTGTAATTTTGATATATCATATAGCATTTCTTCTTCTTCTTCATGAGTCATGCTAGAGCTTTCAGGCTCCTTACTAGGTGTTTGCATTTTCTTTCCTTGGGGCATCAGTTACCGATAATAATGCTCTATTCTTCCCTTTGAATTCCTTCAAAATAAATTTTCAAACCAAGCTTAAGCAAAAATTTAAGAAAATCTATACACCTTTTTTCACTTTGTAGGAGCTTGATATTGCCTCTGATGTATCTTTGTACTTTCCAATCATCTAGTTCAGAATTTGTGATCTTTACTAGCCCTTTGTGTCCTCTTTCCAATGCCACAAGTCTGACCCAAATTGGTTTCTCCAAGGAAGAGTTATGCGAAATCTCCCACAGTGACTTGATTATAGACTAGTTCAGTAGAGCGAACTTGTACGACGTGCCACGAGTCACTGTTTCGCCCTTTGGAGCTGAAAAATGCATACAAGAAACTACAGTCCGTCCTATTTCTACACCTTCTTACGAAATTTCAATCCGATCCCCAGAGACAAAGTTATGACGATTTTCCCCAGGTCACCTGTTTGGAATGTAATTCAGGAGTCTGCAAAATGACCAACTTCCTCAGATCATATATCCGCAAATATCGCGTGAAAAGATCTGAAATTTGGACCCACGGTTCAGCGTGATTTCTTCTCAAATGGTTTTTTTTTTTTACTTCTGAAATGCCACAGAAAACAAGTTATAGCGAAAATGCCACGATGACCTGTTTGGAGCAGCGAAACCCTAGAATCCAAAGCTTTGATACCAAATGTTATGAAACCAGCTTAAGAAAAGATAGAAAAGATAGATCAACGCCTTAGAATTCAGCCTCTTCGAGGGGCAAACTCCTTTACATTACATAAATGAACAATTCTTGGATGATTCAAATGACAAAACCTCCTTTCTATATATAGGAGTCTAAGGAGTCACAATATAACCCAGCCGACCTAACAATAATAATATAAAGCCACAAAAATAACAATAGAGGGATTCTATGGGGCACAGTAATAACAATATGGGTGCAATAGGGTCACAACAATATTAATAATGGGTATAACTACAATAGTAATGGGGTAATCACTAGTATTATAGGGACCCAACAGACTAATATCTATTACTTGGAGATGTGCCACTCAACAAATCAATATGACTAAGCATCCTATGTCAAAAAGCTCATCAGCACACGACCTCTGGAACTGACTGTCAAGCATCTCCATGTGAATGCTAGTATCTTTGTTGGCATGATAGTCAATAATGATAGAAAGGAATCAAGGCACACAAAAAATCCTACATCAATAAGAAATTCACATCTTCAGGGATCATGGAACATTGTATTGTAAACCCTCTGTCTATTTTTATCATTTCCAACTGATGTTGTGCTTCGCAGAGAACTACCTCCATATATTTCACTAAAAAAATATTGGAATGGGACATCCCAACATATGTAGGATATTTGGCGTTGTGAGCAATCACATGTTCTCAATCCACCAGTACTTAGGGATCTCCAAAACTGACCCTTCCCCTATTTGAATCCTTGTCAGGTTGTTGTTGCTGTTCTGATCAACAACTTGGAGAAGCGGCCTCATTTGATTTCTGATCTTCTACTATTTCATTCTCAACTATGCATTTCATGCAAGAGTTGGCCTTCACATTCAAACTATCATTCACAGTCCACTGCCTCAACTTAGGAGGAGAACCCTAATTGTTGCACATATTTGAAATGTCTTCTAGATTTGTTGGCGTATTCACGATGACCGATCTATGTGCCCCTAGTAAAGAAACCAAAACCCTGTCCTCTGGGTCGACCGACTCCACTTGATCAATACCCATAACTCCATTTGCATGTGCATCCATATATGTTGCTTCCTGGAAAATCGAAGAATCTTCCGTTTTTGTATGGTCTCTCTCATTATTTAGGGCAATTGGCTTATCTTTCTTGGTGTTATTATTACTATCATCTTCTAGCAATAGCAAAGCATAGTTCTGCATGGCATTGAATAACAACGTGCCCCTCTTCAGTTTGCTTTGAAAACCCTGATTCAGATTGTTCCACGACGGCTTCCTTCAAGAATCTGAAATCCAGAACAGTGGAGGGCACGAAAGGCTGATGAGATGTGGTAGCTCCTGGTAAAGCTGAAGGAGAAGGGGTTCATTGCCGACGATAAAGCAGCTTGGCAGCACATGAAGAGCATGGGTCGGTTCAACAAGGGAGTCTGTTTAGGAAGTATAAGTAGGTGACGTTGAAAGCTTAGGCCTGTAGTTGTACATCTCTCCGTTGCATTCTGGTATTCTTTCTCTTCTGGTAATAAACTCAGAAGGATTGATGCTCTTGTTTGTTAGGGTTCTCACTGATTATGAGTCTTTTGTCATCTGTCTTGATAAAATGATACGAGTTCTCCTTTAGCGTAGGATGAGCAGTGTTTGTGGTTTCATAATGTCCAAACAGAACATTCAAGTTTGATTTGTAATGAAATTATGGACTTTTATCTCGTGTCTTGCTTCATATGTGAAAAATATATTCGATTTCAAGTTAGGCCTAACATTTCAAGTTTCTTCTAGGATAGGGAATTTTCAGGGAAGATATAACTCATTTGAATTGGCAAAAACCTTTCTCTGCTCATGTAAGAAGGGGTAGCCTGAGCCTTGAATTCTAGACTTTGGTTCGCTAAGTTGGATGGTGTGATGCAACTCTTTTGATTATTTTTTTTTGTTGGTTGGTGATTCTCATCGATATTTGCTGGGTCATCAGTCTGGGTAAAATTGAAATGAGTTCCTTTTGGTGTAGGATGGCCAACTTTTGTGGTTTCATAATGGAAAAACCCAACATATTATAATTTCATTAAGGCTCTTGATGAATTATTTCCTTACTTATTCCATGAAAAAAAACCATGCCTTGTTGATTTGGAGCTATCTTGGGTAGCTCGGCCAATGGTACCCATTAAACCTGTAAATATTGTGTTTCCTTTTCACGAATCATGTGGCCTTTCTAAACTACCATTTAGTATGTGTTTTTATGCCTCATTAACCATAATCGTAATTATTCTCAATCACAACAAATTAACCTTTCATTTGAAGTCCCTGTCCCTGTACTTACGAGCCAAACTTCAGGTATATGCAAAAACTTGCACATACAAGTTAAGTCACTTTGTTCATGGAGTTGAAAATGTATGCCAATGTTTTGAATCTTTGTCAGTTGTGCAAGGTACAGGCTATTTATTGATGGCCTGTACCTTGTCACAAGATCCAGATATTTTACTGGTGACTTTTTGGTATATGCTTAGTTTGACACATGCTCACAATGTTTGCACAATAAGTTCATTATAGTGGATATCAAATACAGAACCTAAAATAGAGAAAAATGGTACATGCTCAAAATGTTTGCACAATAAGTTCACTATAGTGGATATCAACTACAGAATCTAAAATAGAGAAAAATGGTACATTATACAAAAATAAGAATGCACAATAATTTCACCAACAGTAATTTTTTTAATAAGAAACACATGTTGAAAACAAAAATTTGAATGCTTAGCATCCCTCCAATCATATGGCATAAATATTGAGAAAAATAAATCAACTATTTTTAACTTTAGGTTGAAGTGTTTTCTGGTCAATGGATCTTTCCTATCGACATGGACTTACACTCACATCACAGTTCCCAGATTTTCAAATTAGTGTAGCAAGTTTATATTTGTACATAATTTATGATTTGATAAATATCTGCTGAAGCAAAAATTATACATCAATTTAAATTGATATTTAAAGACGGATACTATCAAATTTTGTTTATGAGAACATTGAAGATAACATGTCACTTTGAACCAATTGTAATTGCGCCAAATGCACATGGGTTTAAAGATTTTAGCACACTGCATGTGTGCTCAGTATGCCCTCAAAGTTAAAATTATTCACATGGGCAATTAAGATCTATTAAATTTCTAGTGAGAGGGAATTCAATGCTGAAACTGGTAAGCCTTAATGGTTAGGACTGCATCTTCGGGAAACATTATTAATTTTTCCAATTGACAAAACAAGTTTTCTCTAGTGTCAATATATGCCAAAGTGTATGCAATTGATCTATTGGTGATATATTTGTCAGATTTGTGAGGGCCTCATTTGCATTTCATACAATTGTAGTAGAATGCAACTTTAATGTGGGATGTAGCAACTTTAGCTTTATCATTTAAGTTGTTTTTATGTGTATTGATCGAGTTTCCACTGGTCATGATATGCATGTTGTTTAGGTGAAATTTGGCCACGGGCATGCATGTTTTCAACATGGTGGTAAGATGCATTCCTTTGGCATATTGCATGCATATCCAATGCCAGAGCAAGATTTAATGTGCATTCTGAAACTATTGTGTAGTGTAGACTTCACCTTTGTGGAGAATTGAAGGCATGTCAATGGGCCTGGGATCTTTTAGATTTTGAATGAATGCTTACAAGAAGCAATCTATTTTAGTTTGTTGTTAGTGGTGTTTAAAAGTTCTGCACTTAGTATTTCGTAATCATTTGGGGACTTCCAAAACTATCTCAAAATTTTGAACTCTACATTGTGGTTTATGCAATTGAATTAATAATTATTAAATCGTATGTTGTGCCATGGCTATTCTTTTGTAAATTTGAACTGGATATGCTCTATTATACTTTTTAAGGATTTAATAACTTGAGGTGTAATGACATTTGTAATGTTCAATATCTGTGGAATACCTGCACATCCCTTATTCAAGCTTTTTGTTGAGTTGACTCACGTAAAACACTACCTTTTATATGTATCTTTCACCCAAAAGATCTTGAAGCAGATGGGATGCTTGAAATGATTGTAAGTATTGGACTGGGAGAATATTTGGGAAGAATATACAAAAGGCTGCGATTTCTCTCCAATGATGGTGCTCATTTCCCCAAACATTATGGTGTGTAAATTGTACAAGGTCCAGATCCGATTAAAGTGACAAAAGTTTCATTTACATGTTATCCACCAATTGTGAAGGTCCCAGAAAACTGTTATAACTCATTACTACCCAATTTGGATCCCTGAAATTTGGGGCGGGTTGTCATACAAGGCCCAAGTTTAAATTAGAAAGTAACCGAGCAAAATAATGCAAAGGATAATGTAAACATTATCCCCCAATTGAACAAGATCCAACGGATTTGAAGTGTTAGTTATTGCCATTCAAATAATCTGGATTCATACTCATATAGCTTGTCATTATTATACATGATAGTTTAGGATATAATAGACTATAGTTGTAAAAAGGATTTTACAAATGTCATAGCACCTCTGGTTATTAAATGCTTAATTACAATACATCATACCCAGTTCAAATTTACAAAATAATAGCGATTAACTATTAATTCAATTGCATTAACCACACGCTAGTTTTCAAAATTTTGAGATAGTTTTGGAAGCCCAAAATGACGATACTACATTTCCAACCATAATACTCTACCATCTTCTGATTATGAACTACTTTTAAAGCATGCCAAGGACTGCTAAAAAGCTTATGGGTTTCCTTGGAAGCTTTCCAAAAGCAGTTTTCCCACTTTGTGGTTGCTATATCTCATTTAAACTATGAAACATGTATTGTGGCAATAAATAAAAGAGAAAAAGAAAAATATTTCCTCAGCTCAAAATTGGATTTAAACCTATATCATTCATTTTCCTTTTATGTTGTCCCCCATGTCTGGCCTAATTTCTCCCTTTGCAATCTGTTGACCATACCACACATTTCTTCCCTTCAGCAGTGTAACATGTGTATCAGCGAATAAATTTTGAACCGTTTTACTTCGAAGTTAGAGATGTAGTTTACAATTAACAGAAAACAAGATGAAATGTCCTTACAGTTTTCTCCCTCCAATCTCGCACAAAGTAAAGGCGAATGGAATGAACAATCAGAAACAGGTAAATCACGACATATGCATGATGCGAATACCAGAAAGCGTTGAACCTGGTCAGTTTATCAAGTTGCTGAGGAAGTTTCACTGAACTTCTTCTAAACCAGGAGGTCGCGAGAATGAAGGCAATGGCCATGAGTACGACCATACAAACCCCGGTGATTCCTACTATGCTTCCTAAGATATCTCCGTAATTCAGCTTTTCACTGCCAAACTATGCTTTAAGATAAATATTATATGGTTCGTAGTCGCAATTTGCAATTCTAATGAAATTGCAGCTCATATGATCCAGACCGTGAAGCATGACGCCTATAACAATGGCCCCGACGATGGTCTGCATGAATATTAAAATTAAAAATGTTAATAAAGAACTTCGAAATCCATTTCCTGTTAACTTTACAAGAACTAAAATACCTTGTTGAAATTGATGTTGTCGTCAAATGGCACAATGGATCCTAATATCGTGGAGTGAGGCCATGTTATCGTGTTCCTGCAGACGGGAAACAGTATGAGTGCCATGTTAAGTTTGAGGGTTTCAGCGCTTCCTTTGGCCACACATAGACAGTATCCCGCTAATTTGAAGATGCCTCTGTTCCTGTACTATATGAATTTCCACGTGAAAAGCCCCATCATAGTCGTCAGCCATATGACAATAACCAGGCCCTCTGCCTTCAATATATTTTTGTCTTTATGGTCACGACCAACCTATTCATCAAAATATGGATGACAGAGCCGAGACAGAACACAAGAAATATGACTTGTCTCAACTTTGTGCAATGAACAAATCTAGTTTAATGTCTTCATTAGTGTTTTTTTTTGGTATTGTTCTGCTAGATCTATAGCAACCTCCTCACTGATTTCAAGAGGATTTTCTTTCATAGAATCAATGCCATCATTCTTTGAATTGTTCTATTCTTGATCAAGAACACCAGTGCCATCGCCCCCAATGGGACTGCAAGGTTGTTGTTAATATGGATCTGTGGAAATCTCTTTAAAAACAGCCCTGTCATGTTCGAGAGGAAGGCACAGTAGGTCCCTTTTTTGGAGGACAGCCAACAACTCCTTATCATATTCTTCCAATTGTTCCTGTAAGTCTTCTTCTAATCCTTCATCTGTAAAACCTTCATTATCAGCATGAATAGGGGCTTCAAAATCCTTAGATGGCTGTTTGATGCCTTTATTTTGAATTTGAACAACATTATCTTCATTGACGGCCGAGACATCTGAGTCTAGGGATGCTTCACCTTCATCTATTTCTTTATTTAGCATCATAGCGCACTCTTCCTCCAAGGAGGATTCATTGTCATTTTCATAGATATCTTCATCTCCCTGCAAAAGAGCAAGGAGGCCTTCCTGCTGGAGGGCTGACAACAAATCCTCATAAATACTTTCAAAATTCTGCGATCTTGGGTCACACCATCTGAGAAAGCTCACAATCAAATCCTTGAGGGAAGGGAGAGTCTTTGGCCTGCAAGAGTACTAGAGCCAACGATTTATTTTGGGGACCTTCGTTCGCTGAGCCAAACAGCTTACCACCAATCGTCGCAGACGAAGCCCTCGGGGTTCCACTCGGAGTGATACAAACCGACAAAACCTTCGCAGTAATTGAACTGGCCGTCTGAGTGATCCGCTTCAACATCGGCGTTCAATTCATGAGACAAAGGCGGAAACAACCATAAACTCCAAGAAACCTTAAACGGAAACAGCCATAAACTCCATGAACTCTCCTGGGAGGCGGACATATGTCAAGTGGAAAGGGAAACGTTTTTTTAAGGTTTTTTAATGTTTAAAACATTTTTTATTTATTAAATCAGACGGCTGATTTTTGTTCAATCGTCTAACAAAAGATCTAACGGCTACAATTAGGACAGAAAATCATTTGGGGGAGTTCATTTCAGAGGGAAATGCCTTACGACATAATTATAATGAGTTATTTCATGAATTTTAATAAAACAACCAAGGGTTCTAATTTATGCAAATAGCCCTAATATGTTAGTAAACATTAATAAAATGAAGATTAAGATAATCAAAATTTAATTAAAAAAAAAAACAAAATAAACAAAAATATTTATAATTTATAATATTGTTTAACAAAAATGCTTATTAATAAATTAGTTAACAATCAAATACATTGGTTAAAAAACTAAAACATGAATTAAAAAATTGTTCATTTGGGAAATGGTAATGCCATGAACATATATACATATATATAATCAAAATGAAAATCAGATAATAAATTAACTAAAAATAAATAAATTTTGAGAACTCTTCAGCGTCGGTCTATGCTATGAGTGTGGGAAGAGATCTCATAATTACAAGGCAAACAATTATGTTAACTTTTGAAACAAAGCGTTCAAACATTGCGATCGATCTTAGGTGCAAATATTGTTTGGTAGCCTGGAATGAAATAACGATGATATGCACCGATTCTGTCAATCCGGTTCATCATGCTTTGAGAATATTTTGGAATTGGACTAATAATTAGAGGTCGCAATCGATCCATCAATTTTCAAAATCTACTCTCTAACTAAAAATGCTCTCTGAATAAATTTTTTAAACCTGTGATCTTTCAAAGCCAGTGGTACCGTATGGACTTCTAAACTTCAGGGTCGCATGTTGTCGTGACCTCTGTGAAATTTTCCAATCTGCATTCCTACACAGGGAAAACTTTGTGTGTCTCATTGGCAATGGAGGAGGCAAGAGGGAGCGTGCAGGCTAATGAAGGATCCATGGTTTCCAAGTCCCCTTCCAGGATTCGCACCATGGTTCCCATTGATGGTCTCAAAGCTGAATTACTCTGAATACACCACAGAGCCGTTTTGATTACTCGATATACTTCCTCCCGATCCTTTGTCGTTTTCAATTCCAATTTACTGTCGATCAGGTCTTCCATTTTTCCTTCCCTAGCCCTGCTGAAGGCGACAGAAGGGAAAAACCAGTGCTTCGAATCCTGAGAACTATCCACGTTCTTGCGCCCGCTGATGATTTCCACAAGCACCATTCCGTAGATGAAGATGTCGGTTTTTGATGTGATTCATTGCTCAAAAATCCACTCTGGTGCCATGTATCCTGCCATCCCTCTCATCTCCGTCACCACTTGGCTTTCCAGATCTCTATCCAGACACCTCACCATGCCGAAATCGGAGACTTTTGCCTTGAAATTCCCGTCCAGCAGAATGTTCTGTGGTTTGATGTCGAGATGCAGAATACAAACCCTCGAATCCTCGTGCAGGTAGGCGATTCCTCGGGCAGTGTCCAGTGCAATCAAATATCTTTTCTTCCAATTGAACTCTTTATCTAAGGCAAACAAACATCTATCCAGACACCCGTTGGCCATGAATTCATACACCAGAATTCGATGTTGGCCTTCTACACAGAGACCACACAAGGTCACGAGATTGGAATGATTGATGGAAGATATGGTGGCGATTTTTGCACAAAACTCCTTGTGTCCTTGCCCCGCACGACTCACCAGACATTTAACAGCCACCGGAGTGCCATCGCCCAAAATTCCTTCGTATACCGTACCGAATCCTCCCCTTCCAATCTCTTTGCTGAATCCGCTGGTGGCAGTCTCCAAGGTCCTATAAGTGAATACTGTAGGAAGACCTGTCAGATTCTTCAGATATTCTGTGTCAAATTCATCGTTACCTTCATTAGGTTTTGTAGGACATTTTTGCCATTTAATGAATCTCATACAGAAACAAGTGAAGAAAATGGTGCATAGGAGTGAAGTGAAAGCGTAAAATCCTGCGGTACAAAATGGTTTGAGGATCAGGAAAAGAAAACTGAATAGAAAAAACATACCCAATAGCAGATGAGTTCGTTTTCTATTGGGGTTGAAATATTTAGCCGTTCGATTTAAGAAGCTATCTGAATTCCGTCCGAGTGATCTGCTTCAACATCGGCGTTCCATTCACGAGACAAAGGCGGAAACAGCCATAAAATCCAATAAAACTTAAATGGAAATAGCCATAAACTCCACGAACTCTCCTGGAAGGCGAACAGATGTCAAGTGGAAAGTGAAACGTTTTTTAAGGTTTTTTAATGTTTTAAAACATTTTTTATTTATTAAATCCGACGGCTGATTTTTGTTCAATCGTCTAACAAAAGATCTAACGGCTTCAATTAGGATAGAAAAGCATTTGGGGGAGTTCATTTAAGAGGGAAACGCCTTACGGCGTAAATATAAAATGAAGGAGAAAGTGGAAATACGAATGTCAAAACAGGAATAGCTAAATAGGAAAAAATTGAAAGTGAACAAGTCTGTTAAATTAGCTTAAGTCAAGAGTCACTTTGATGAAGTTGAGATAATGTCTACAGTTGGGTTCAAGTTTTTAAGATGAAAATCATTAAGTTTATTCAAATCTTTTCCAAATAATCTTGCTAATCTTCTTTACATTGATAGATGTGATTTAATCATTAATTTAAGTTTCTTTAAATGTTTCTCAATGAAGCTTGATAATCTTCTTTACATTGATAATTTTCGTCAATGTGGTTTATATTTGAATTGCGTTTTATGAATGAAAAATGGTTTTCATTTCATGAATTTGTAATATTCCAGATCATAGTCATTAATAAGATAGGACTAACTTAGGCTTTCATGAATTTTCTTATTTTTAAAAATTAATCAATTTTTTAAAATAAAGCTCACTAGCTTAGTATATTATACTAATAATAAAATTTCTTTAATAAAATTCTAAACTAATTTAAATATTTTAAATAATATTATTGATCTACTCAGTGATTTTACTATTTTAGAGGATTGAAATAATAACTGAGTATTAGAGGATTGTAATATTTGAATAATCTTATTGATCTACTCAAAGCTTTTACTATCTTAGAGGATTGAAATAATAATAAGTATTAAAAGATTGCAATAACAACAAAACAAAATTTTGAAACATAAAATTTATACCTCAATAAAGAGGAGGGCTTTGAATTGTGGATCGTTTTCGCTAGGGAAGCTGGACA
This sequence comes from Pinus taeda, assembly GCA_000404065.3. NCBI lineage: Eukaryota > Viridiplantae > Streptophyta > Pinopsida > Pinales > Pinaceae > Pinus > Pinus taeda. Next base: position 29,976 of record APFE030528781.1, read on the forward strand.
CTGAGAATCTAAAGTCTCCTCCACTCCCATCCAGATAAAAATTGGAGAATTATTGAGAGGACCACCGCAAAAAGTTTAGTTGACAAAATATCTCTGTTCAAAGGTGCCAAACTCTAATATGAAAGAAAAATGGTCAAGAAGTTGAGTGTAATAATGTGTCTCGTATTCATCGAAGTGGGCAACCACCTTTAACTACTTTTGTAAATCATGACTATGCAATATGAGAGACAATGGATGGCCCCTAAAACAATCAATAAGGGTACCCCCATTAACATTAAAAAAAGAGAGATATGAAATGCATTATACATCCCAAAATCCATTATTTGTGTGCACTCTCAAGAGATAGCTCTGAATATATTCTTGAATGACAAAACTATTTATGGAACATGAAAACCTCATGAACTATATATATATATATATATATATATATAATATTTATATATATATATAAAATACTTAATACTCGTCAGGGACGTCAATGCTTATTTTCTGAATGTTGACACTTAATCATAGGGATTGGGTCAACAACTGTAAATAAGTGTAAATAAATAATAGAGGAAATGGAGAGTCATCAGAAGATGAAAATGAATAGTCTCTCTCTTGTATATAATAATAGACAACCTAAATTAATAAAATATTATCATTTGAGGAGTTACCTCTTGGCCTGACATGGTATCAAAGCCAACTCTATCTTTGGCATTACAGTTTTCCTTATAACTCCCTCTTGGCCTGTCAGGTGCCTATTTTATATAACTAACACCATTTTCATGCTCCAGAGGCTTGAATAGTGCACTGCCATATGAATTTTTATGCCTGACATGGTATCGTCTCCCACGCTCCTCTAATTTCATGCTCTGTCGCATTTTTTCTCACCTCCCACATCGAAATCCTAGTAAATGCAATCTGAATATTACATTGGTGTGGTCTATAAGCATTGCTCCTCAAAGGGTTGCTCTCCCATACCTCTCCCAACTGCATATTATTACACTAATGAAAAAAATACAGTTCTGCTTTGAACTTCTTCTAGTTCACGCTTTGATTGATATTGAAATACCTCGATGGAGCACTTTGGCACAGCAGAAGTGTGATGGAGCCCTCTGGCAATGGTGGAGAGATTACTATCTGGAAGGTTATCTCTTGGGATTTTGCGTGACATGACTGTGGTTACATGTTGAGACCGACGAGCCTATGAGCTTATATTGAAGGTCATTTTCTACAAACATAAAGGTGGACTTTTAAATCTTTTACATGGAATATTGCTTCCTGTATTCATAAATATTGCTCCATATTACTTCATATTACGCTGACCTCTCCACATTGTTCCATGTGTATATAAAGTTGGTATATATAAGCGTTTTTTGCATATATAATGTTGTTCCATATATATAACATGTTGTCTCCCAATTTATATGCGTTGTTTTCATATATAATGTTGTCTCCCCATATATAACATGTTGTCACCCAACATATATACGTTGTTCCATATATGAATACGTTGTCCCATATATATTTTGTTCTATATATATATATATATATATATATATAACGTTATATATATACAACGTTGTTTGGCTTCCACACTATCCACCTCCCCCAAATTCTTCCTTCCCCATATACCATCTTCCATAAATATTACCTCCCCCATATATTACCTTCCCAAAATAATACCTCTGTTTTTAATATATCAAAGTGCAATTTTCAACCATAGAAGTGGATTTTTTATATATTGGAAGTAGGGTACATTTTTTTTTTAAAATCCATCCATTGATATCTATTGTGGGAGTTGTTCTCACTGGGAAGGAGAACTATCCAGAATGGTTGCAGAAAATCAAACACACTCTCATTTTTAATGAGTTGTGGAAAGGAGAGTGTGTTGGAAACAAAGACAAAGAGTCAGAACAACCTACCTCAGACAAGGAATTCACCAATTGGGAAAATAAGGACAATAAGGCATATGCATTTATTGCAGCGTCAGAAAATGAAGAGGTGAGTTGCCATATTTCACCATTTTCAAATGCTTTGGATGCCTTACAAAAACTAAAGGGACTCTATGACTCACACTCTGAAGTTGAAGTTGTTTAACTCATGATTGAATTGTTAACTCTTGAATTACAAAATGATGATCCTTTTCCTCTTGCATTCGAAGTAAAATCTATTATACATGATATCAAAGTCACTAATGTCGAACTGGACATTCATCTGATAGCTTTTCTCAAGGCATTTTATCCCACTTAAATTATCTTGAGTCATTGCAAGCAAATGGAAACCTCAAAGATATTACCTTTGACTCCCTTGTGAAAAAAATTGCTAAAAGAGAGAAATCTTTTAGGAAGAAGACAACTCCTCAGTATTCCGAAGATGTTGTGTGCCTTGCACATAGAGAGAAGAATCTTGCTCAATATTCTTCTAGAGGAAGAGGCGGTCGAAGAGGAAGAGGAAGAAATTTCAGAGGAAAGGTGGGTAGACACTCTCAAGGAGAAAATTTAGATTTTCATTGCATAAGCTACAAAAGAGATGGATCACATGATGCATCCACATACAATTCTCAGTATGAAGAAGGTACATTTCCATAAAGTTTATTATGGCATGCTAGAATTGGACACTTGAACTATGACAGCCTCCGCTTGTTGAAGAGAAATGGTGTTACTGGTTTGCCCACAATTCCTAGGAAACTTAAAAAATGTGATGCTTACATTCTAGGAAAGCATAGAAAAAAATCTTTTCATGATTCACATTCTAGAGCACATAAAAAACTTGAACTTATTCATTTAGATTTATGTGGTCCAATGCCTATTCCTTCTGCAAATGTAAATAAATATATGATGACATTTATTGATGACTACACCACAATGTGTTGGGTTTATTTATTGAAGAACAAATCTGATGATTTTCAAACATTCAAGAACTTTCATACATGGACTGAAAATGATGCATAATCTCATGTCATATCTATTTGCATTGAGAATGGAAAATAATACACTTCAAATGAATTTGAAAACTATCTTCGCCAACATGGGATCAAACATCAAACAACTGTGCCTTATAATCCCCAACATAATAGAGTAGCTGAAAGAATGAATAGGAAAATCTTAAATATGGTGTGCTCCATGATGTTTTTCAGAAATGTAAAATTGATGTTTTGGGCTGGTGCAGTTCTATGTGTTGTATATGTAAAGAATATATTTCCATTTAATGCTATTATAAACAAGACTCCTTATGAAATGTGGTATGGACACATTCCTTCGATAAAGCATCTCAGGGTCTTTGGTTCCACCTGTTATGCCTTGATACCAAAGCTACATAGAAACAAACTTGGTGCAATAAGTCATAAGTGTATCTTCCTGGTGTATTCAAACACCTCCAAAGCATACCATCTCTATAATGAAGTCAATAAAAAGTTTGTTGTATCTAGAGATGTAATCTTTCTTGAATCATCCAAAACTGATAATGTTGTTGAGCGACAACTTGATCGCTTAGATAGATTCACAAATGCAAAATTATTTCAAGAATTTGATATTCAGATTCCACATCTTGAAGGGGGGATTCCTATACTAGATCAACCCGTGGAATCTTCTTCTGAAGCACTATCCCCCCCGCATGAAACTCCAAAAACAGATGATACTTTGATTGATGTGATTGACAGAATTGGGAGACTCAATCTTGATTCAGTCCCAACTCAATCAATGGAGTAGCCTGGACCATCTTAGAAAGGTCCCCCAAAGTGGCTGAAAAAGACACTTGAAAATTTTCATCCTAATGAGGTTGGAAAGACATGAACTAGAAATTCAACTCGGCAAAATGGAGGTGAAGTAGATGACTCTGATTCACCTGTTGATATGGATGTTTCTTATGATTGTGAATTGAATTGCCTATAGATTTTGAACCAACTTTCTTCAAAGAAGTTGCTTCCCATGCTAAATGGAAAGAAGCAATGCAGGAGGAGTATGAGCTCGTTGATCCTCCATTGGGAACGAAACCATTTGGCTGCAAATGGGTCTACAAGAACAAGTATAAGGTTGATGGTTCACTTGAAAAGCACAAATCCAGGCTTGTGGCAAAAGGTTTTGCACAGAAGGAAGGGGTCGATTATGAGGAGACTTTTTCCCCCACAACAAAATGGGCTAGCATCTAGACACTCTTTGCCCTAGCAGCTTAGAACAATTGGAAATTCCATCAGATGGATGTAAAAACTGCTCTCTTGAATGGAGATCTAAAAGAGAATGTTTTTATATCCTAGCCCGAAGGATTTGTTGTAAAAGGACATGAACATAAAGTATACAAACTTTTGAAATCCTTGAATGGCCTCAAACAAGTCCCGTGAGTCGGATATGAAAAACTAATTGAGCATCTTCTAGAACTCAATTTCAAACATTATGATCTTGATGATGCAACTTTGTTTGTCAAGAAGGTTGCAAAACAGTTGTATATCTTTTGGTATATGTAGATGATCTTCTGATGACACGGAACAATGTGAGCTACATTGCATCCATAAAGAAGGAATTGAGGAAAGGTTTTGAAATGACTGATTTGGGATATGTTCATTACTATCTTAGTATTGAAGTAACTCAACATTCGAAGTCCATATTCCTTTCTCAAAAGAAGTACATTGGAGATCTGTTGAACATTTTTGGCATGACTGAATGCAATCCTCTCACTACTCCAATGGAACAAAACTTAAAGCTCACATCCATTAAAAGAAAAGAATTTGAGGATGCAACAAAGTATAGACAACTTACAGTAGGAAGTCTCAACTACCTGACTACTACTAGACCAGACATTTTGTTTGTTGTTGGAATCCTCTCCGGGTTTATGCAAAAGCCTTGTGAGTGACATTGGTCTGCTACAAATAGAGTTCTAAAGTACTTGAAAGGAACTCAAGACTTTGGAATCAAGTATACACAGGTGGTCAGCTTCAGCTTGATTGGACACTCTGGTTTAGACTTCGATGGAGACAAATAAGCTACGATATCTAATTTGGGTTATGCTATGAATCTTGGATCAGGAGTTGTCTCCTGGAGATCACACAAACAATCGGTTCCAGCAGATTCCACAACAGAGACAGAATATGTTGCAGCAGTTGAAGCAACAAAACAAATTGTGTGGCTCAGGAAAATTCTGGAGATTTGTAGGTAAAACAAGTACAATTGACTCCACTCATGATTTACAATACCTCGAAAATAAAGTTGGCGAAGAACCCAAAGTTTCATGATTGAATGAAACACATCAATAAAAAATATCATCTCATTCGACATCATGTTGAGGCCAAAACAATCCATCTTTGCCATTGTTCCACTAATGAGCATATTGCAGACATCTTCACTAAATTGCTTGGAAGAGAAAAGCTTGAAAGATTCAGAATGATGCTTGGACTCACCAAGATCCCTTTAGAGTAAGGGGGGGAATATTGACACCTAATCATAGGGATTGGGTGAACAATTGTAAATAAGTGTAAATAAATAATAGAGGAAATGGAGAGTCACCGGGAGATGAAATTGAACAATCTCTCCCTTGTATATAACAATAGACGGCCTAAATGAATAAAATATTCTCATTTGAGGAGTTACCTTAAAGTAAATAATATCTATCCTTGAGTACCTTCCATCACCAAACATAAAATGAGAAAACTATTTTTTTTTCCTTAATAGGAATGTGTACATTATGTTTTGATGATTGATATTTATCACTATTTCAGGAAGTAGAACAATCTAAACAATGAATAATAAGGAATGACTCATTTATTCGTTCATGAATGTGTGGTGTGAGACAATTTTTTTTTTTTACATCCAATTTTCAAATTTCCATAAGCCTGGCCATAGATTTCTCACCAAATTGTCACTATACATGCATTTTCATCCCAACCTCTACCTTCCTAAACATTTTCCATTAGTGTGGCCATATGCTTCTCTGAAAATTGCCAACCTTTTGTACATGCAAGCGCACACTCAAGTACTACTAAACATTTTGGGAGTACTATGGAGAGGGGAGAATAGAAGTAGCTTGAGTAGATAAAACATAATGAAAACATTTTTGGAGTATTGTGGAGAGGGGAGAATAGAAGCCACTCGAGTAGATAAAACATAATGAAAGGGTGAACATAATAATAATGAAACTGTGAATTGATAGACATGTTAATAAAACTAATCGACACCTATTATTTGGAAGTGGACACATGTTATCAATCTTTTGAAATAGATAATCATCTTATTCTGAAATACACCTTTCCGCTACTATGACAACAATTGTCGGTGTAACCTTCTATAGTCCTCCTATGTGTGTGTAACATTTTTTAGTGTTCACATTATGGTTAATCGTTATAGGTGTCAATTAACAAATGGCATGGTAAATTTTTAATCAAGCTTTGTAAAAATTTAATTTAAACAAGGTTTAATTATGTGATCTAGATATGCAAGGAAGTTAGTGGTGTGAATTGCATCCATTGATATTGTGGGAACCACGAAAATATACTAGCATCTTTAAATTTAAACCTTCAAATCAATTTTTTTAATTTGTAAAATGATTAAAGTGCCCAATTCCAATAGGGAATGCCTATCCGTGTAACTAACACAACCACATTTACCAATATTGTTGATATATGTTGAGAAGTGTATACTTCTACAACCATATTTACCAATGTGATTGATATATGTTGATAAGTTTGTATGAAATATTTCTACAACCACATTTATCAATGTGGTTGGTATATGCCGATAAACTTATATCCACCACCCATCACATTAAAAACTATTATGATTATTTTGTTGAACCTTAATCTCATTAGTTATAACTATATAAATAATAATAGTCATATAATCATACTACTAATAAAAATTCATGAATAAAATTCTAAACCAACTCAAATATTTTAAATAATCTTATTCAACTACTCAAAGATTTTGCTATCTTAGAGGATTGAAATAATAACCGAGTATAAGAGAATTGCAATAATAACAAATAAGATTTAGAAAGATAAAATTTATACCTCGATAGAGAGGAGGGCTTTGAATTGTGGAGCGTTCTCGCTAGGGAAGCTGGAGACCGAGAATCGAGACTCTCCTTCCCTCCCATCCAGACAAAAATGGGAGAATTATTAAGAGGACCGCCGCAGAAAGTTCTGTTGACAAAATATCTCTGTTGAAAGGTGCCAAACTATGATACAAAAGAAAAATGGTCGAGAAGTTGAGTGTAATACTGTGTCACGTATTCATCCAACTGGGAAACCACCTTCCGTTGCTTCTATAAATCATGACTACGCAATCTGAGAGACAAAGGATGGGCCCTAAAATAAGGCTACTCATTATCAGTAAAAACAGAGAGATACGAAACGCATTATACATCCTGAAATCCATTATTCCTCTCTACTCTCAAGGGATAGCTCTGAATATATTCCTGAATGACAAAGCTCTGAATATATTCCTGAATGACAAAATTGTTTATGGAACATGAAAATCTCATGAACTTTTATATATATATAAAATATGTAATACTTATAAGGGACGCCAATGCTTATTTTGTAAATAATATATATCCTTGAATACCTGCCATCACCAAACATAAATAAGAAACTAATTTTTTTCTTTAACACGAATGTGGACATTCTCTTTCGACTATTTATCACTATTTCAGGAAGCAGAACAATTTAAACAATGACTTACTTATTTATCTAACCTTCAATTTCCATAAGCCTGGCCATATCATTCTCTCCAAATTTCTAGATTTTTGTATATACATTTGCATCCCAACCTCATACCTTCCTAAACATTTTCGATAAGCCTGGCTATATGTTTCTCTGAAATTTGCCAATTTTCTATACATGCAAGCTCAAACTTAGAGATTACTAAACATTTTGGGAGTACTGTGGAGAGGGGAGAATAGAAGCCACTGTAATGGATAAAACATACATTTGCATCCCAACCTCATACCTTCCTAAACATTTTCGATAAGCCTCGCTATATGTTTCTCTGAAATTTGGCAATTTTCTATACATGCAAGCTCAAACTTAGGCACTACTAAACATTTTGGGAGTACTCTGGAGAGGGGAGAATAGAAGCCACTTTAATAGATAAAACATAATGGATAAAACATAATGAAAAGGTGAAAATAATGAAACTTTGAAATTGATGGACATGTTAATGAAATGAAACTATGAAATTGATGGACATGTTAATGAAACTTACTGACAACTATTATTTGTAATTGGACACACTTTATTAATGTTTTGAAACAGATAATCATCTTATTCGGAAATAAACCTTTCCACTACTATGACAACAAGTGTATGTGTAACCTTTTGTAATCCTCTTATTCTTGTTATGGTAGGTGTGTGTAAAGGTTTTAGTGTTTTCATTCTGGTTAGTCCCGATAGGTGTTAATTAACAAATGGCATGGCAAGATTTTAATCAAGCTTTCTAAAAATTTAATTTAAACAAAGCTTAATCACTTGATTTAGATATGCATTGAAGTTAGTGAATTAGTGGTATGAATTGCATCCATTGATATTATAGCAATGTAGAGAGTATAGTAACAGATTTAAATTTAAACTTTCCCATTAATTTAAAATCATTAAAACACCCAATTCCAATAAAAAAACACCTATCTACTTAATTATTTTATGTTTTAAATTTCAACGCGGATTTAGAAAGATAATTATATATCGTAGTTATAACAATATGTAGGAATGCAAAAACGTACCTCATTACAACATAAATTTGAGATACCATATTAGATCACATTGTTTTATGTTTCTGAAAGCCCTAACTACTATTCTGAATCAAAGTCGAAGAAGGATGAGATAAAACTTCCCCCGCTACAATTCTCTTTGAAGGATCGTGTAAAACCATGTTCTGCGTAGAAAAATCATAGTAAGACATTTTAACATATTTTGTTTAATTCTAATATTCTAAATGAACAATATTTATAAATCTAAGACAAATTCATCTAAATTAGGGATTTAATCCGCTAAATTCTTAGTTTTAAACTTAGGAAATACATCATTTCGGTAATTAAGGTGTGACACTCCTGGCCATACATCTTCCTTTGGAGTTCCTAATAATATGGAGAAATACATATGGATATCATATTCTAATTTCAACAAAATCTATAATATTATATATATCAAAAACTTTTGTTTCACTGAATAAATAACTAAACTCACTGGAATATTTCAAACACTTGATACCTTCCTTTAAATAAATAAAGCCCTCATAGGGCACAGTCCAGCTGCATCTTTCCATCACAACAATTTCCATTAAATTTATTGAACTTTCTTAAGAAAACTCAAAATTACCATTAATTTTTTTGAACTTTTAAACAAAACTCAATATTGGCATTAAATTTTTTGAACCTCGAAACAAATTTAGGAGTAGAGGAAATATGTCATACCAAAAATGCACCGAGGAGATCAATTATCAATTGCAAACGTATATTTTCTTTCTTCCAAGAGTAATTCTGGAGGCCTATACCACACAGTTATCACCTGCCACACAAAATTTTGAATTTGAGTTAGACTAAGCAAGCGCTATTCTCTAATTTTTTTAAATGCCAATGGCATTACAGTATCTATGAAGGGAATGAATTGAATGGTATAATTCCTTAGGCTCTTTCTTCTTCGGTATAGGAATCAAAATTATTTCTTAGAACCCTCCAAGTCCAAAATCTGCAATCTTTAGTACTATTGGCTCCATCTCCAATAACAAATTCTGGGGCTTCAAGTCTCTACAAAATTCAAATTCATAATATTATAAGTTGTCCTAGAGTTGTTATATAAGTTTAGAGTTACAGTGTAAGCAATTTTTCACAAGATGGAAAATTTGAAAGGAGCACAAAAGGGGAAAAGTACAAAAGAAGATTTGATCTCCCTCTCTTAACTGGAGTAGGTTAAGAACAAAAGGAGCTGAGCTTATATAAATGGTATCTAAACAAAGAAAATAAGAAAAGTTAGATAATCAATTTGTTCATCACTTCGTGTCTCTGACAATATTCTACTCACTTAAGCAGTTGTTCATCATATTCTGCATTGCAAACACATGCATATGCTCGGCAATGAATCGAAAGACTAAACTACATAGATCCTATTATTTATATTGGGATTGAGCCACGTCAACTGGTAACAATTTTTTTTGGATTCACCAGCTTTCAAACAAATGATGTTCACACAAGAATTTTTAGAGTTTTGTTTAAAAAAAATAATAAAAAAAACTTTAAAGCCAATTGAGTGCAGATTTTAAGGATATTTTAGATGGACAGTGGTAAAATTAAATAATGGGACTTCACCCATATTGAATTTTAGAAAATTCTTGGAATTCTCAACTCACTTTGAATTTTGGAAAATTTTTGGAATTCTCAACCCACCTACCTCATCATTATCTCAAGTGTAAATTTTAGGAATGTTTAAAAATAAAAATAAACAAAATATACAACTCATTCGTATTCATCTATTTCCAAAATATTCCCAAATTCCACTGATTCAACAATCTCCCAATGTCATACCTCTCATCTTATAACATTATATTACAATATATCGCTAACAAAACAATGCTACTCTATGTTAATGGTGTTACATGTGTATTGAAGTTGTCACATATATCGTACAAGTCAAAATTATTACAGTCCATATATTCAAACACGAGGTAGAGCCAAAGTTTTCGACCTTCAATTAGTTTGGTCTCCACAACCAGCAATCTACAACATATAAACAAAAGAAAAGCAGAGCAGGGAGCTCTTCCACAACCAGAAATCTACACCATATAAACAAAAGAAAAGCAGAGCAGAGAGCTCTTCCACCATTTTATTCCATCAACTGTTCTAGATTGATACAACAAAAAAGCAGCGATATGAACCTGTGAAAAATAGAAATATATTCGTACTTGATAATATGTTTACAACGGGAGAGCATATTGGTATTTGCTATGTCTATGAGAGAACTGGTAGGAACGCATTCCTGCATACTATCTGCACGAGTTTTCTTGATAGACCCAATCTGACCAATTTCTCTCACTTTCGCCTTGAAGACCTTCCCGTATGTTCCCTGCCTGATTTTTCTATAAATTCATAGTTGTCCCTGTTTTCTCTCTCCTCCTTTTACGGAGAGGAAGAGGTCACCAGGAGAGTTGGGAACCTAAACTGCACTCGACTGGCAAAGAGAGGAGAAGTCTATTTCTTAACGCAGTCCCTTTCGCAATGTGCGTATGATTTTGCCTCACTAAAATCGGTTCAGGATAATGCTTAATTAAGTTATGTAATTGTTGAAAAAATAGTGAACAAATTTTGTGTTAGTGAGTTATGAGAATTATGTAGAAAATTAATAGATATAGTGAGTTATTATATAGCAAATATTAGGGGCAGTGGATTAGAATGAGAGGTTAGTTAGATAATGGATAATCTAATTAGAAATATGTTGGATATATACTAATGTATTCATTGCTCCTATGGTAATATGAGATTCTAATGAGAGTTCAGTTCATGGATTGAGAATCAGATTTCTCTTCTTTTTATTCATTTGTTTTTTTATGTTTTCCTATGTATTTTCATGATGGGCTTAACATTTCGTATCGATTGGCAAGAGTTTCATAATTTTGTGAAGCATTGGCAGATTCAAGTTATTGGTGGGAGTGTTTAGCAGTTAGCAGCAATGGCCAACACCCACAACAACAGTATGAATATTTCTCAGCCACAAATACCAATGGTTAAAGGTGAGAACTTTGGTTTTTGGAGCATTAAGATGAAAACGTTGTTTCTCCTACAAGATTTATGGGATTGCATAGAAAATGGCTACACAAGACGAGATGCTCAAACACTTACAAGCTAGTCTAACGGCCAAAAAACATAGCTAAAGGAAAATCATAAAATAGATTCAAAGGCTCTCTTCCTAATCTAGTAAGCATTCCATGATTCTCTTTTTCCAAGACTAGTTGGAGTAACAAAATCAAAGGAGCCATGGGATGGTTTGTAGAAAAGATATCAAGGAACTTATAAGGTAATAATTGTTAAGTTGCAGTCCTTAAGAAGATAATTTGAAACTTTGTGCATGCAAAACTCTGAACCTATTCAAAATTATTTCACTAGAGTTATGGGAATAGTGAATGAAGTTAGGTATTATGGAGAATATTTTAGAGATAAAAAAATGTTGAGAATATTTTAGGAAGTCTGCAAAATTTGATGGGGTTTTTGTTGCTATAGAGGATTCCAATTAAGTATCTAACTCAACTATCTATGGATGAGCTAATGGCACCCCTTCAATCTCATGAGAAAAGAATCAATAGATCTTGTGAAAAATCTATTAATAAAGCTTTCCAAGCAAGAGGAAATGTTTTCAAAGACATAAGTGGTTCCTCCCATGAGGAAAGCGAGAGCACTTCTGGAAGAGGAAGAGGAAGAGGACAAATATATTGAGGAGGAAAAGGTCGAGAAAGATTTTTTTTCTTCTAAAAACAACAAAGGAATAGGTAATGATGATACCGATGGAGGTAAAAGGTTTAATAAATACCAAGTTCAATGTTTTTATTGTAAAATGTTTGGTCATTATGAATGAAATTGTTGGAAAAAACAAAAACAAGAAGCTAATTTTTCTGAATAAAAAAAAGAGGTTGGAACTTTATTCTTGGCTTCTAATTCAACTAATAATGTTTCCAAGGAGGCGTGGCTTATGGATAATGGTTGCAACAATCACATGACAGGAAAAAAATATGGCTTTGTGCAAATAGATGAATCTACAAAATCTAACGTATTGTTGTGAGATGACAAACTACTTGAAGCTAAAGGTAAGGGAACAATTGTTGTGAAGAAAAAATAAGGAAAACCAAAGCACATTAATGATGTTTTATATGTTCCTCGTCTAGCACATAATGTTTTAGTGTGGGGCATCTTATTGAAAATGGATATCTAATTGTTTTCAAGAACAAGAAATGCATAATCTATGATAAAGATGATCATAGTAAAATTATTGTTAAGACTAATATGTTGCAAAATAGAATTTTTTCTTTCAATCTCCCTTCTGAAGCAAGTACAACATTAAATTTTTCTTACGACGATAGTTCCTCACTATGGCACATAAGGTATGTAAATTTGAATACGAAAGGCTTGAAATTCCTATATAACAAGTGAATGGTTAAAGGGTTACCACTTATTGGTTCTATTGATAAAGTTTGTGAAGGATGTATTCTTGGTAAGAAACATAGAGATTCATTTCGAGTAGGAAAGTCATGGAAAGAAACTAAACCATTAGAGCTAGTGCATGTAGATATATGTGGTCCTATGAAAACATTGTCTCTCAGCAGGAATAAGTATTTCATTATTTTTGTGGATGATTTTAGTAGGACACAGGTATATTTCATTAAAGAAAAATCCAATGCATTTGTCATATTTCAACAATTTAAAGCTATTGTGGAAAAGCAAAGTGGTTATTCTCTAAAAACATTATGCACAGATAGAGGGGGAAAATTCACTTCTAATAAGTTTCATTCTTATTGTAAAATAAATGGCATTCAAAGGAAATTGACACCTAGTTATACTCCCCAACAGAATGGCATTGTTGAATGTAAGAATAAAACAATTGTTGAGATGGTTATGAGCATGATGAAGGTTAAAAAGCTTCCAAACATCTTTTGGGCTGAATTTTTAGCTACACCTATTTATTTTCTTAATAGATGCCCAACAAGAAGTGTGAAAAATATTACCCCTTATGAAGCATGGTGTGGAAGAAAACTCAATATTTCTCATTTAATATTCTTTGGTTGCATTGTCTATGCTCATTTTCCTACTCAAAAGAGAAGAAAGTTTGATGATAAAAGTGTGAAATGCATTTTTATTGGATATTGTGAGGAAGCCAAAGGTTATATATTGTACAATCCACAGAGTGAAAAACTAATGATTAGTTGTCATGTGTTCTTTGATGATAAAGAAGAATCACAGTGGAATCAGGATGTGCAAAAACAAACTCCAAGTATTGTTGTACAAGAAAATGAATATTTTGTTTCTAAAAATCCATCCAATAATCAAAATACTTCACAGGTCACATCCACTTCAACATCTTCTATAACTTCAAGTCACGTAGCAAGTCCAAGTCCTCTGAAAAAGACAAAATCTTTAAATGAAATGTATCGTTATACTAATTTTTCTTTGATTTGTCAGATTGAAGAAGAGCCAAGATTTTTTGAAGATGAAGTAAAAGAGTTAGCTTAGTGTAAAGCAATGGATGAAGAGATGGAGGTGATAAAAGAGAATGAAACATGGGAGCTTGTGGATCCTCCTATTGAAAAAAAAGTCATTGGGGTGAAATGGTTGTATGAAACAAAGTATGCAGATGATGGATCAATGCAAAGGCATGAAGCTAGGTTAGTAGCAAAGGGATATGCTCAACATCCAGGTGTTGACTATAATGAAATATATATTCATGTTGTGAGATTTGATACAATCATAGGTTTTTTGGCATTGGCAGCACAATATAAATGGTTAATTTATCAATTTGATGTTAAATCAACTTTTCTAAATGGTGAGTTGAAAGAAGATGTATATGTTTAGCAGCCCAAAGGATAAGAAGAAGGAAATGAACACAAAGTCTACAAACTAAAAAAGGCTCATTATGGGCTAAAACAAACTCCAAGGACATGGTATAGTATAATTGACACTTATCTTTTGAAAAAAGGGGTTTAATAAAAGTGAAAATAAACACATATTATATATGAAGTCAAATGGTAATGATATAATAATTATTTTCTTATATTTAGATGACTTGGTATACACATCAAGTGATTTGTTAGTGGAAGAGTTGATGCAGGCTATGACGACTGAATTTGAAATGACTAATTTGGGTTTGCTCCATTATTTTCTGGGCATAGAAGTGACACGAATGAATGATGGAATTTTTGTTTCACAAGAAAATTATGTTTCAAATCTTATTCACAAACAGAAAATAGGAAATTGTAAACCCATGCACACACCGATGAATAAAAATGAAAAACATTCTATAGAAGATGGAGCTAAAAAGGTAGATGCTAAATCCTGTAGGAGTCTTGTAGGAATCCTTTTGTATCTTACTACCACTAGGCTTCATATTATTCATGTAGTAGGTTTGATTTCTAGATTCATGCAAAGTCCAAGTAAGATTCATTTTGGAGAAACAAAAAGAATTCTGAGGTATCTCAGTGGAAGAAGCAATTATGGAATTTGGTATACTTCATCAAATAATTTTAGGTTGGTTGGTTATACAAATAGTGATTGGGCTAGATCTCTTGACGATAGAAAAATCACTTCAGGTTATGTTTTCAGCCTTGGATAAGGTGCAGTATTATGGTGTTCAAAGAAGCAACCAACTATTTCACTATCTTCTACAGGAAGAGTATATTGAAGCAGCAATGATAACATGTAAAGCAATTTGGTTGAAGAAAGTATTGTTAGATCTAAAACAAGAATAAAAATATGCCACAGCTATTTACTGTGATAACTTGTACACCATTAACATAACTAAAAATTCAGTGTTTCATAATCGCACCAAACACATTGATATCAAATATCATTTCATAAGAGACTATGTGACAAAAGGAGAAATTGAAATAATTTTTTATACAACAAATGATTAGCTTGCATATATATTTACAAAAGCACTACCAAAAAGGAAGTTTCAATACATGAGGGATATGCTTGAAAGCACCTCACTAGGCATTAAGGGGGGATTTTGAGGATAATTCTTAAGTACGTTATGTAATTGATGACAAATTAGCCAAAAAAAATTGTGTTAGTTAGTTATGAGAATTAGGGCAACAATAGTCAATTATTATTCAGAAAATTATTAGGGCAGTAGATTAGAATCAAAGGTTAGTGAGATAATGGATAATCCATTTAGAAATGTGTTGGCTATATAATAATGTATTAATTGCTCCTATGGTGATATGAGATTCCAGTGAGAGTTTAGCTCATGGATTGAGAATCGAACTTCTCTTATTTTATGTTTTCATATGTATGCTCTTGATATATTTAAAAAAGTCAACACATATTTAGTGAATTCAAACTCGATGAAGCTAAATGAGATGACTTTTGAATTTAACTTGTAAATCAATAGCGAATTTTGTTTAATGATAAAACCATAGAAATCAAGGGGTTGTTTTTCCTAGTTAGTTAATATGTATTTGCAAATTCAGTAATATTAAGTGATACATTAAGCTAAGACACTAATCTAATATATGAGAACTATATAGTGATGTTTTAATTATCATTATTATTATTTATTAGAAGTTTAAGAGTCATTTTTAATATCAAAAGAAAGATTTATAAAATAATTATTGTCTTCATAATATATAGAATGCCAAGAGGTTCTCTACACCTTAATATGGAAATGAGTAAAAAAATTATCTAATGTCTTATACAATATAATATCATAACAACACTCCGAAATGAAGCCAAACTTCAAAGAAACCTTAACCGTGACAATTGTTTTACTAAAACATTGTCTCCACTAAACAAATGGCCATAACTAGAATAGTTTAAGCATGTTGCAACCACAACACAAACATTCATGAGAATGAGGTTAGATGACTAGTCATCATACTCTTTTTCGATCCATAGGGACCACCTTTCACTCATAAACATAAATTGCATATAATCTTCAAATGATTTTATTCTTCACTTAATGCCATTGGAACAATAATTGTACAGATATTTCTATTAGACCTGTGGTATCAAGCTTATGAAGAGCCAACCATAAGTCCATGGCTCAAGCCTCTAATTAGGATAACAATGAAGCCAACCATATGTTTAAATTAGTTCCATGATACAATAATAACTCATTTTTTTACTTTAACAACTCAACTCCATGTTAGGTGCCATATAGGGTTGGGTCCTTCCATATGACCATACTTATTTTTAACTTTGTGATAGGTGTGATATAACCATACTCCTTTTTTTAAATCAGTCCCTGAGCTTTGTGCCATTAAAATAAACTCCTTAATCCTATATGACCATGCTTTGTGACCATATCCCTAGGGGTCCCTTGTAATTTACACGATTTTGTCAAAATTAATGTCATCATGCCATGTGGAAACCCATGACGTGCGTTACATCTCACCCATATTTGAGCTTTTCACCAATCATAAGTTGCTAAATAGGTGTGCCATAGGGTGATGTCAGGTGGAACCACTTAAACATGTTGACATCACTTTCTATCATCATCTACTGACTATGAAAATAAGCCATGTTAAGAAATCATATGTTTCCATGTATGATCCATGTTGAATATGTCATTTATTGTCAGACCAGGTAGTAACTCCTCGAAACAATTCATTTATTTCATTTAGGTTGATGTTTATTATGTACATGAGGGAGAGACTCTTCAATTCATCTCCCAATGGCTATTCATATTCTCTATTATTTGTTTACATCAATTTCAGTAATTCACCCAATCCTGATGATTAGGTTTCAACACCCCCCCCCCCCTTAATTTGAAGGGATGTTCATGAGTCCAAGCATCGTTCTGAATCTTACAAACTTTTCTCTTCCAAGCATGTTGGTGAAGATGTTTGCAATTTGCTCGTTCGTGGAGCAATGGTTGAGATGGATTGTTTTGGCCTCAACATGATCTTGAATTAGATGATATTTAGTATTGATGTGCTTCGTTTGATCATGGAACTTTGGGTTCTTGGCCAACTTTATTGCAGAGGTATTGTCAACCATGAGTGGAGTTGATTGTACTTGTTTTACCTACAATTCTTCAAGAATTTTCCTGAGCCACACAATTTCTTTTGTTGCCTCAGCTGCTGCCACGTATTCTGCTTTTGTTGTGGAATCTTTTGGAAGTAATTGTTTGTGTGATCTCCAGGAGACACCTCCTGATCTAAGACTCATATCATATCTTAAAGTAGATACCCCAGTTTCTTTGTCTGCATCAAAGTCTTAATTAGAGTATCCAATCAAGCTAAAGTTGTCCACCTATGTGTACTTGATTCCAATGTCTTGAGTTCCCTTCAAGTACCTTAGAAATATTTTTGTAGCAGAACAATGTCCCTCACAAGGCTTTTGCATAAACCTGGAGAGGATTCCAACAACAAATGAAATGGCTGTTCTGGTAGTAGTTAGGTAGTTGAGACTTCCTACAAGCTCTCTATACTTTATTGCATCCTCAAACCATTTTCCTTCAATAGATGCGAGCTTTAAGTTTTGTTCCATTGGAGTAGTAAGAGAATTGCATTCTGTCATACCAAACTTGTTCAACAAATCTCCAATGTACTTCTTTTGAGAAAGAAATATGGACTTCATATGTTGAGTTACTTCAATACCAAGATACTAATGAACATAGCTCAAATCAGTCATTTCAAAACGTTTCCCCAATTCCTTCTTTATGGATACAATGTAGCTTTCATTGTTCCCTGTCATCAAAAGATCGTCAACATATACCACAAGATATACAAATGTTTTGCCAACTTTCTTGACAAATAAAGTTGCATCATCAAGATCATAATGTTTGAAATTGAGTTTTAGAAGATGCTCAGTTAGTTTTTCATACCAGGCTCGTGGTGCTTGTTTGAGGCCATACAAGGTTTTCACAAGTTTGCATACTTTATGTTCATATCCTTTCACAGCAAATCCTTCAAGCTGGGACATAAAAACGTTCTCTTTTAGATATCCATTCAAAAAAACAGTTTTTACATCCATTTGATGGACTTTCCAACCGTTGTAAGCTGTTAGAGAAAAAAGTGTCTAGATGGTATCCCATTTTGCTATGGGGGAAAAAGTATCCTCATAATTGACCCCTTCCTTCTGTGCAAAACCTTTTGCCACAATTCTGTCTTTGTGCTTGTCAAGTGAACCATCAGCTTGACACTTGTTCTTGTAGATCCACTTGCAGCCAATTGGTTCGGTTCCTAATGGAGGATCAACACGCTTCTAAGTGCCATTTTTTATGAGGGCATCATACTCATTTTGCATCGCTTCTTTCCATTCATCATGAGAAGCAGCTTCTTTAAAGGAAGTTGGTTCAAAATATGTAGACAAATTCAATTCACAATCATAAGAAACATCCATATCAATAGGTGAATTAGAGTCATCTACATCACCTCCATTTTGTTGGTTTGAATTTCTAGTTCCTGTCTTTCCAACCTCATCAGGATGAACGCTTATAGGTGTCTTTATCAACCACTTTGGAGGACCTTGCTTAGATGGTCTAGGCTGCTCCGTTGATTGAGTTGGGACTAAATCAAGATTGAGTCTCCCAATTCTATCAATCACATCACTTAAAACATCATCCATTGTTGGAGTTTCATGCAGGGGAGAGAGTTCTTCAGAACAAGATTCCACATGTTGATCTAGTATAGGAATCCCCTCTTCAAGATGTGGAATCTGATTATCAAATTCTTGACATGATTTTGCATTTGCGAATCTATCCAAGTGATCAAGTTTCCTCTCAACAACATTGCCAGTTTTGGATGATTCAAGAAAAATTATATCTCTAGATACAACAAACCTTTTATTGACTTCATCATAGAGATGATATGCTTTGGAGGTGTTTGAATACCCCAGGAAGATACACTTACGACTTCTTGCAGAAAGTTTGTTTCTATGTAACTTTTGTATCAAGGCATAACAGGTGGAACCAAAGACCCTGAGATGCTTTACCAAAGGAACATGCCCATACCACATTTCATATGGAGTCTTGTTTCTAATAGAATTAGATGGACATCTATTCTTTATATATGCAGCACATAGAACATCATCAGCCCAAAACATTATTCTTACATTTTTGAACAAGAGCATGGAGCGTACCATATTTAATATTGTCCTATTCATTTTTTCAGCTACACCATCCTGTTGGGAATTATAAGGCACATTTGTTTGATGTTTTATCCCATGTTGGTGAATATAGTTTTCAAATTCATTTTATGTGTATTCTTTTCCATTATCAGTGCAAATAGACCCAATATGAGATTGTGCATCATTTTCAATCTATTTATGGAAGTTCTTGAATGTTTGAAAAGCATCAGATTTATTCTTCAATGAATAAACCCAACACATACTAGTGTAGTCATCAATAAATGTCATCATATATTTATTTCCATTTGCAAAAAGAATAGGCATTAGACCACATAAATCTGAATGAATGAGTTCAAGTTTTCTATGTGCTCTTGAATGTGAATCATGAAAATATTGTTTGCTGTGCTTTCCTAGAATGCAAGCATCACATTGCTTAAATTTCCTAGGAATTTTAAGCAAACCAGAAACACCATTTTTCTTCAACAAGTGGAGGCTTTCATAGTTCAAATGTCTAAATCTAGCATGCCAAAATAAACTTGATGGAAGTGTACCTTCTTCATAATGAGGGTTTGTTAGGCCCCTATACTACTTGTGTAACCCCTTATTGTTATTAGTACAACCCCCTTATTATATTGATGTACCCATGTAGTGCCCATATTCTTACTATTGTGCCCCATAGAAGCCCACTATTGTTATTATTGTACCCTTACATTATTATTGTTATGTCGACTTTGATTATATTATGACCGCTTAGACTCCTATATATAGAAAGGTCTTTTCATTTGTATCATCCAAGAATTGTTCATTTATGTAATGTAAAGGAGGTTTCCCCCTCGAAGATGCTGAATTCTAAGGCGTTAACCTATCTTTTCTATCTTTTTGCGAGCTAGTTTCATATCATTTGGTATTAGAGCTTTGAATTCTAGGGTTTTGCTACTCCAAATATGTCATCGTGGAATTTTCTCTATAACTCTTTTTCTGCGGCATTTCAAAAGCGAACAAAAATCTCATTTGATATGAAATTGCATTGAACCTTGGGTCCGAATTTCAAATCTTTTTGTGCTATATTTGTAGAGATATGATGTGAGGAAGTTGGTCTTTTTGCGGACCCCTGAATTACATTCCAAATAGGTGACCTTGGGAAAATCGTCTTAACTTTTGTTTTGAGCATCAAATTGCAATTTCATAATAAGTTACAGAAAGAGGACGGACTGTAATTTCCTGTATATATATTTTAGACTCGAAGGTCAAAACAGTGACAAGTGGCACTTCATACAAGTTCACTCTCCCGAAAAGATATATAATCAGGTTATATTGGGAGATTATGAATAACTCTTCCTTGGAGAATCCAATTTGGATTAGACTGGTGGCATTGGAAAGAGGACACAAAGTGCTACTATAAGTCGAAATTTTAGAATTGGAAGAACTAAAATGACAGAGTTATAGTCGTTTCAAGATTGACCTCCTAAAATCAAGAAAAGGCAATATGAGGAAGTTTGATGGCAAGGATCTGGTAAATTGGATACTTCAGATGGAGTAATATTTTGATATATATGGTGTACCACTATTACAAAAGGTATGTATTACATCTTCATATTTAGAACCAAATCAATTTTTATGGTATAAAGGGCTTTGTTCTCATAAACAACTTGTTACTTGGTCAACTTTCATGGAGGAAATGATAGCACATTATGAGGATACAAAGAGCAACACCACAACAATTGGAAAGAGTAAATAGTGGAAAGTGGGCAACAAGGAAGTCTACCCCTCACAACTATAATAATGGAAGTGTTGTTTCTCCTAGCCTTCCACAACCTACAAGGTTTACAGTACAACAATTGTAAGAGAAAAAAGAAAAAGGGCTTTGTTACAATTATGATAACAAATGCACTAAAGGTCATAAGTGTGCTGAGAAGAAATTATTTTACATACATTATGAAGAGGAGGAATAAAAGGATCAAGAAACATCAAAAGAAGAGTATATACACTAGGAACCAACCCCAGAGAAAAAAGAAATGAATCAGACCATATCTTGTAAAGCATTAGCAAGAATTACCACTCCTCAAACTCTCAAGATAGAAGGACATATCAAGAAGAAAAATGTTCAAGAAGTGAAAGATCGCATCGAGCATGAAGAAATGAATCTGACTATATCTTGTAAAGGATTAGAAGAAATTACCACTCCTCAAACTCTAAATATAGAAGGACATATCAAGAAGAAAAAGGTTCAAGCAGTGAAATATCACATCGAGCATCAACAACAAGTTCTTCAACTTTTAAAGGATAATGCCACTTTGGTGCAAAATCGAATGAAACAACACGTAGATAAGCATTGTAGTGAAAAATGTTTTGATGTAGGTGATTGCGTTTTTTTACTGCTACATCTCAAGCAAGCCATTTATGAGAAGGAAATGTTGGCAATACTACATGCACTTAAAAAATGGTGACCTTACCGAATGGGAAGACACTTCAAGGTAAAAATGGATCATGATAGTCTTAAATACTTTCTAGAACAACTATTATCTTTAGAAGAATAGCAAAAATGTGTCCCAAATATGTTGGGTTATGACTTTGACATCATCTATAGAAAATGGAAGCAAAATTTTGTTGCAGATGCACTCTCAGGAAAGGATGAGGATGTGGAAGCATTGGTTTGTGCTATTTCTATTATCCAATTAGATTGGATAAACAAAGCAAGGGATGAATGGAAGAAGGATGAAGAAGTATGGCCACTTATTCAATAGTTGCAGAAGATCTCAATTCAAACAATATTGCCAGAAATTAAAGAGGAAGGAAAAATCATATTGGAACTTGGAGCAGTCACAGAAACAAGAACCCAACAACTACGAAATCGATCATTTTCATAGTATCTCATCAGGTGGAAGAACTTACCGACTGAATATTCCACATCGGAGGACAATAATTTTATACAGAAGCATCAAGAACTACTCAAGCATTGAGGACAACACTTTTGAAGGAGAGGGGCATGTTAGGACCCTATACTACTAGTGTAACCCCTTATTGTTATTAGTACAACCCCCTTATTATATTGATGTACCCATGTAATGCCCATATTGTTACTATTCTGCCCCATAGAAGCCCACTATTGTTATTATTGTGCCCTTACATTATTATTGCTATGTCGGTTTTGATTATATTATGACCCCTTAGACTCTTATATATAGAAAGGAGGTCTTTTCATTTGTATCATCCAAGAATTTTTCATTTATGTAATATAAAGGAGACTACCCCCTTGAAGAGACTAAATTCTAAGGCGTTATTCTATCTTCTCTATCTTTTTGTGAGCTGGTTTCATAACAGAATTGTATGAGAAATGTTGTCCATGAGCAGAGGTACCTTGCAGCTTGAGAAGCCTTTCTTCTTCTATTCCCCTCATGAAAAGTGAGTGGTCAGATGCTTTTCTCACCTCAAGCTTGCCATCAAACATATGAATGGAGTGACCTCACTGGCGGATGTGGACCAAGGAAAACAAGTTTCTCTTCAGCTGTGGGAGATATAGAGCATGATGTAGAAGGAAGTCTAGAAGACCAGGCAATTTAAGCTTGATTGTGCCAAGCCCCGAGGGGTTGAATTTTGATTGGTCTGCGAAGTATACTACTCCATCAACATTGTCAGTAAATTATTCAAAAAAATATTTTCTATGAGTCATGGCAAGTTGCTCCTGAATCAAGCAACCTATCATTTTTCCAAGAAGAAAGTGAAGCATTAAATAAATCTTTTGTTACTCCAATATTACATTGTGTCACCACATAATGAGAAGATTCAGGAGCTTTATGTTTGTCTGTATCATTAGTTTTACTTTTCTGTTGGTTTCTTTTCTACTCAATTTTGTCCCATGGTAACTTGCATGTAAAGGCATCATGTGATCCATTTCTTTTGCAGCCTATGTAGTGAAAATCTATCTTTTCTCCTTGAGAGTGTCTGCCCCCCTGCCTCTGAAATATATTCCTTTTCCTCTTCGACCACCTCTTCCTTTGGAAGAATCTTCAGCAGGATTATTCTCCCTATGAGCAAGGCACACAACCTCTTCAGAGGATTCATGGGCTATCTTCTTTCCAAAATCTCTCTTTCAGCAAATTATTTCACAAGAGAGTCAAAGGTAATATCTTTGAGATCTCCATTTGCTTGCAATGACTCAAGATAATTGGAATAAGTAGGATAAAGTTCCTTGAAAAAGAAATAAGAGGAATATCCAATTCAATGTTAGTGGCTTTGATATCATGCATTATAGATTTTACTTCAGATGCAAGAGCAAGAGGATCATTATTTTGCAATTGAAGAGTGAAGAGTTTAATCATGAGTTGAAAAACTTCAAGTGCAGAATGTGAGTCATAGAGTTCTTTCAGCTTTTGTAATTCTTTGAAAGTAGTTGAAAATGGTAAAATATGGCGACTCACCTCTTCACTTACAGCTATTGCAATTAAAGCATAGGCTTTGTTGTTCTTATTTCCCCAAATGGCGAACTCTTTATTTGAGGTAGGTTGTTCTAGCTCTTTGTCTCCGACTCCAACACACACTCCTTTCCACAACTCATTGAAAATGAGGGTGTGTTTTATCATCCGGGACCATTCAGGCTAGTTCTCCTTGCCAGTGAGAACTATTCCCATAATAGATAGGATTGAATGCATTGTAAAATCTGAGTGCTGTAAAAATACTTCTGCTAGCAAAAATGTGCTTTTGTGGAGAAAAAAACTTCTACTGCTAAAAATTGATTCTAATATATGATATATGGAGAGAGAGGTATGTAGAATAATTTATCTTCAAAGCTATCTCAATCCAAATTCACAAAAAATATCAAAGATATATGTGAACAAATTATTTTCATCTTCATGGCATCTTAGCAATTATTATCTATGCTGCCAAAGGAATCTACAGAAAACTACTAAGACCTGTATAATAAATTCCACAAATGAATCAACTGTTATAGCTTCAGTATAACCTTAACTTCTCTGAAATTGCCCATTTGCAAGCTTCTAGGATACAATGCAACTAGATTTATTGAGATTATTATCTTATTTAAAGACGAAAATGAGCTTTATCAATGAAGCAAAGATTCTATAGCTGCTACTGCATCACCCTTATGTTCTCACAATGTCCTCTTAGCCACTTTCTTGTCCAACTCAAGCTCAGCTGCAATCAGATCTACATCATGTGGATTAATATTGATAGATGCATGTTCTATTTTTTCTGATCCTCATTGCATTCCTATTCGTCTCTAGTGATGAGGCTATTAACACGTTCCACCTATGTAACTCCTGCACATACGTTGAAGTAGAACCTCTGTGAGATACAACACATGATCCACCGTATAATCCACAGTTATAATTGGTGGAAGGTTAAATGATATCGATGTATATCAGTGCGGAGTATGGGATAAAGGATACAGATGTATATCAGTGTATACCAGATGTATATCAGTGTGGAGTATAGGATAAACGATACCAGGAGTATGGTGAAGATGGGATAAACCCCACGACCATAGTCAACATAGCAGAGAGGTAATACAATCCTATTCAAAACAATAACATCCCAACAACCACACCCACATATCTCCTCGCTTCGACCCGCAATTGACACTCCATCTCACACCTTGAGCAGCAGAGGATGCTACAGCTGGTGGTTTCCAACGACAAATCCTCCAATGCCTCTGGCGACATCCAGAGCAGCCACACCAAATTAGTCAGTCTACATCTAATACCTATTGTCAGACAGTATTACATTTGACAGAAAACTCGACGCATGCAAGGAAGATTATAAAGCAGAGTAGCGTATTATATGTAGGTGATTACGAATAAATAATGGTCAAAGAAGAGAAAAGGAGAAGCACTTTGTATGCAAGGAAGAACATAGCCCAAACAGGGAGTTACAAAGTAGAGGGAAGCCAAAAATGACATTGGCTCTGATACCATGTCAGACCAGGCAGTAACTCAAAACAATTCATTTATTTCATTTATGTTAATGTTTATTATATACATGAGGGAGAGACTACTCATTTCATCTCCCAATGACTATTCATATTCTCTATAATTTATTTACATCAATTTTAGTTATTCACCCAATCTTGATGATTAGGTGTCAACATCTATGTCATCACATCTGGACTATCATAATGTGTCATGTCCCAATGCATAATTGAGCCACTGTGTCATATGTGTCATCACATACAGTTAATAATAATGTGCTAAGTGTCAATTTGTTATTTTACCACTATGAGTGTTAAATATTGAGCATGTTACTATATGATATGTCGTATAGTCTCTTCTTTGATTTTTGAATTCATTCGACTAGTGAGAATGTGCTAAAACTTTAAGGATGTTAAACTTGTTTCATGTTAAACTATCCTTCACCATAGATCTATTTGAGGGTGCCCATGGAATTGTGTAGCAATTTATGGTACCCTATACTCCAAACATAATGGTGTTGCATAAAGGAAAAACAAAACATTGGTGAAGTGTGGTCAAAGTATGTTTAAAGGTAAGAATCTCTCAATTGCTTTTTAAGTGAAGGAAAATATTATTGTTTTTTATTTAAGGAACATAAATCCAATGATATATGCTACTCTCAAGACCCCATTATTAGCCTTGTATGGTTTTAAGCAACAAGTTCATCATTTTAGGGTATTCGGGTGTAAGGTCTTTGCACATATTCCGAAGGATAACAGAAAAAAACTTGATGCTAAAGCGACTAAATGTATTCTTGTAGGACATTATTCAAAATTTAATGATTATAAAATGTTTGATCTCTCTACTCAGATTGTGTTTGCAAGTAGATATGTGATTTTCCATGAGCAAGAATATGAAAGAAACAAGGACAACAACTATGCAAGGTGGCACATACTTTTGAAAGCTGAATACAATAAATAAGATGGAGAAGACAATCACAAACAAAAACTTGAGGAATAATTGAGTGATATGGACATCACCAACAATTAGAGTCCACCTAGAGGTGGATAAGTACCTTAAGAGAACATGGGTGAAGACAATGAAGTGTGAAGGATATCTACTTAACATATTCGCCTACATTAGAAGTATAAGGAATATGCCCTCATGAGCAATGTTTTCGATCTCATAGAACCTAACAGATTTATTGAAGATAATGAATATGTAGAGTGGAGTAAATCAATGAAGAACATGAATTTAGAATTAAACATAAGGAATTATTTAGTGATATGGACATCACCAACAGTTAGAATCCACATAGAGGTGGATAAGTACCTTAAGAGAACATGGGTGAAGGCAATGAAGTGTGAAGGATATCTACTCAACATATTTGCCTACATTAAAAGTATAAGGAATATGCCCTCATGAGCAATGTTTTCGATCTCATAGAACCTAAGAGATTTATTGAATATATTGAATATGTAGAGTGGATTAAATCAATGAAGAATATGAATTTAGAATTAAAACAAAAAACAAAAAAAAACAACCCTGGAATTGACTGAATTGCCTAAAGCTAAATATCTCATAGGATGTAAATAGTTATAAAAACCCCAATTTAAAGTAGATAACACTATATATAAATATAAAGCTAAATTGGTAGCAAAAGGTTACTCACAAAAAAGAGCGTATTGACTATGCAAAAACACTTACACCTTTAGCTAAATTAAATACTATTAGTTTGTTAATTTCATTAACTAGAAGTACCATTGAAATTTGCGCCAACTAGATATAAAATTTGCTTCTCTAAATGGTTATTTGAGGGAGGAGGTGTATTTGACTCAACATGAAGGGTTTGTGAAAAAGAGGCACCCATGTGTTCAGGTAGATAGTTTTTCCTTTATATGGATGTTGACAAATCTTTTAATCATGTCTGTGAAGACTAATACCACAACTAGAGTTTGTTGATTGAGACTGAGACAAGTAATCATTAAGGGGGTGACTTAGAAATATAATTCCTATTTGTATTTGTTTTGATTCATTCTTTATATAGGAGTTTGTTCCTAATGTTTAGGATTCGTTGAGATGTACATGTTTCTTAGATTGGTGTGTCTTAGATATTATCCCAACAAACTAATTGTGTCCAAGACAATTTCTTTATCTTTAGACACAACTTCCTGTATATATGTGTAATATTATTTCATCAATGAATAAGTGTGCCTTATGGAAATTTAACTTTTAAATAATTAATATTAGAGGTTTAAAGAGGCCTATTAAGTCTAATATTAGAGGTTTAAATTATCAACATAAC
The DNA here is from genome assembly GCA_000404065.3 of Pinus taeda. Classification (NCBI taxonomy): domain Eukaryota; kingdom Viridiplantae; phylum Streptophyta; class Pinopsida; order Pinales; family Pinaceae; genus Pinus; species Pinus taeda. The sequence goes on from APFE030528781.1 coordinate 57,915, forward strand.
AACATAAATTTTTTAATAAAATTAAAGCCTCCTTTAACTTCACCCTATAAAGGTATGTAAGATATCTAATTGTTAGAGTTTTTTTACTCATGAATGATAATGTTGTTGGCTCACACATCCCCTTTTGAATTCAATGACACCTTGTGGTCACCAATAACAACACTTTGAACAACAAATAATCAACAAACTCGTTTTTGGTAGGGAATACTTTTACATAAAATTAAAGCCTCCTTTAACTTCACCCTATAAAGGTATGTAAGATATCTAATTGTTAGAGTGTTTTTACTCATGAATGATAATGTTGTTGGCTCACACATCCCCTTTTGAATTCAATGACACCTTGTGGTCACCAATAACAACACTTTGAACAACAAATAATCAACAAACTCGTTTTTGGTAGGGAATACTTTTACATAAAATTGATTTAAAAGACATTGTGTTTTTTATTTATTTATTTTCTTTTATTATATAAATAAGTCAAATCAAGATATTACCTAACCCAAACTTATAATTCCAACAAATTTCTATACCAACAAAAAAATATATCAAAAAACCGAAAATTAAACTAAACTACAAAACTTTCAAAAACAACTATTGTGAAATCATATTACATATACACTCCTAATAATGATAAATTCCTTATGTTGATGTAGCTATCTTCAATTCTTTAAAACGTAAGTGGAACCTTCCATCATATATTTTCATCTTTGATCTTTATAAACATTTTATTAGTGACTAATTCAATACTTTAACTCTTATATCAAAGTAATTAACCATATATTCACCTTTATTTTATGAAGTTAGTTTCAGCATGGTGTTTTCCCTAATTCTTTTATCAGTCATTTAAGAAAAGTTTTAACTTTTCCAGACCTATTATACATATGATATGATATTCTATGTTTTATTAATTCTAAATATTATATTTTTCTTGTAATGTCCCAATATTGTTTCTCTAAGGTCCATCTTTGATTTTTATGTAATATCTTTCGTGTTATTTAACAAAGAAGTACAACCTAGGAATAGAAGCTAGTCATCTACTTATCTTTTGCAATGAGAAGCAAGTCCTCTTTTGCCCACTACAATACCTCATCCTCCCTCATTCTCCATATTTGTGGAGCACTTTAACATTATGATATTATGAGTTTTATGAATTCAAAACATTAAATATTTTGTTTTAGTGTGCAAAGATTATAGCTCTCATGTCTTCCTATAATTTGAATAAAATATTTTTCATATTATTTAAGTAAAATGTACAACTTAGGAATTAAAGCTAGTGCTTCACTTACTCTTTACAACTGGATGCATTTCCTTTCCTAGTCACTACTATACCTCATTCTCCATTTCTCTATTATAACACAAATCCTATTCTCCATTTAAGTCCTCTATTTATGCCTACAAGATTTTGCGGAAAGTTAAAAAAAAACAAAACAAAATAATAAATAAAATATTTACAAGTATCTATATTTCTTTTTGGTTATCCTCATTTTTTTATCAACATATTTTTTCTAAAAAATAGAATATGATAATTTTAATTATGTATACAATTCCAAACTACTAATGTTACAAATAGATACTTATGTTAATTCTAATTATGTATAATAAAAAAATATTACAAATAGACACTTGAAGTTATCATCATTTTTTATTAGAGTTTATACACTTACACCTTTAGCTAAATAAATTAATGTTACAAATAAACACTTGGAATTGTATAAAATTTAATAAGTCCTTTATTTAAGCCCACAAGATTTGGGAAAAGTTGAAAAGACAAAACAAAATAATAAATAAAATATGTACAAGTATCTATTTCTTTTTGTAGCCTCATTTTTTTATCAACATATTTAAAAATATATATATATATATGATAATTTAATTATGTATACCATTCCAAATGAATATGTTACAAATAGATAGTTATGTCAATTCTAATTAAGTATATATTCCAAATTAATAATATGACAGGTAGATACTTATCTTATCAATAATGTAATTATGTATACAATTCCAAATTAATAATATTACAAGTAAATATGTTATCAATAATGTTACAAGTAGATACCTATGTTATAAGTACATTTCTTTTATAACTAAGCTATTTTAACGTCAAAATTCCTTTCCTCTAAATTCTGGGCAAGAATCTCATTGATGTGCTAATGTAATTTAGAATTCCTTACATGATTATACTATTTTAATTCTTATCAATGTGAGGTATGGAATGAGGAACACTAGGAAAGGATAGAAAAGAAAACATCCTATTTTTAATTTTTTAAGTTAAAAAATTTTAAATATCTATTTTGGTTTTGAAATCTCTCAAAATTATAATTTCAATAACTTAAATTAAATCTTTTGAAAATTTTGAATTCTATGTTTGGATCATATGATTCATAAAATAATTTATAAAATTCTACTATTTTTATACATAAAATAATAAAGAAAATTGATAAAAATTTGAAATGAGCTCGTTATAATTTTTTCTCTTTCCAAAATTCCAAGACAATGTCCTTCGCAAACAACATCTATATGTTTTGTTAAGAGATAAATTATTGATGATAACTGAAATAATTTATTAACCTGTAAGATTAAGAAACACAAACTAAAATAATAAAAAACTAAGCAATTTTCAAAATGCAGTGAAGAAATGGTGGATTTGCAGGATGTCCAAGGACTTTTCAAAATCTTGATATGTTCTTCATATAAAATATGCAGTGAAGAAATGGGATATCATTTCTAAGTAGATTAGTCGCTTTACTTACTACTACATATGATTTATTGCAATCTGCAGGTAGAAAATGTACCTTTTTGTCTAAGTCAAGTTCTGATCTAAGGTGTTGTTTTCTCTCTGTGCGTATATATTATGCTGGATTCAATTCTTATGTTTCACACCCAAAGAGAATTAGTAGTTTTCGGCTGAAAACTCCATTTTTATTTTAAAATTTATAAATGTTAATTATTTGATATAAATATAATAATATCAAATTAATTTTCTTTTATTTAAAAAATTATTCATATATTTATTTTAAAAGGTTAAAAAATATAAAAAATAATTATTTAATAGAGGTAAAAACTACTCTCACAGAGTATCTTTAAAGGGGTGACACTTTCATGATTACACATTTTTAAATTAAATAAATTATGATTATTTTATCTTATTTAATGTATAACTAATATTGTTTAAATCCTATAATTCTAGTATATTATGAATTACAGATATGTGCAATTTCATAAGTAAATAATATATTTTTAAGATTATTTTTATGTTTTAAATTTCAACGCTGCTTTACAAAGATAATTATGAATCGTAGTTATAACGATATGTGTGAATGCAAAAACCTAACTCATTACAAAATAAATTTGAGATACCATATTCGATCACAACTTTTTATGTTTCTGAAAGCTCTAACGGTCAAGACTGTTGTCAAACAAGGTCGAAGAAGTAAGGATGGGATAAAGCTTCCCCGGCTGAAATTCTCTTTGAAGGATCGTATGTAAGCATTTTCTGCATAAAAAAGTCATAGTAAGACATTCTAATATTCCAAATTGACAATATTTATAAGTTTAAGAGGAGGACTTACAGATAATAAATCTAAGCCATTTTCATCTAAATTAGGGATTTTATCGACTAAATTCTTAGGTTTAAACTTAGGAAATCCAGCATTCCAGTAATTAAGCTGTGACACTCCTGGCCATACTTCTTCACTTGGAGTTCCTAATAACCTGGAGAAGTAGATATGGATATTATATACTCATTTCAACAAAATCTATAATATTATATATATCAAAAACTTTTATTTCACTGAATAAATAGCTAAACTCACTGGAATATTTCAAGTAATTGAGTCACTTGAGACCTTCCTCTAAATAAAGCTCTCATAAGGCACAGTTCAGCTGCATCATTCCATCACAATAACTTCCATTAAATTTTTTGAACTTTCTTAAAAATCACTCAAAATTGCATTAAATATTTTGACTTTTTTAACAAAACTCAAAATGGGCATTAAATTTTTGAAGTTGCTTAACAAAATTCAGAACGAATTTATGAGGAGTGGAAATAAGTCATACCAAAAATGCACCCAACAGACCAAATATCAATTGCAAAGGTATATTTACTTTCTCCCAACAGCAATTCAGGAGGCCTATACCAAAGAGTTATCACCTGGAACATACAATTGGAATCTGAGTTAGACTAAGCAAGTCCAAATATCTAATATCCTTGCATGCCAATCGTATTACAGCATCTATGAAGGAAATGAATTTGTTACAAGTCCTTAGGCCCTTACTTCTTCGGTATACGAATCAAACTTTTTCCTTAGAACTCGTCCAAGTCCAAAATCTGCAATCTTTAGTACTCCCGGCTCCAGATCCAGTAACAAATTCTGAGGCTTCAAGTCTCTGCAAAATCGAAATTCGTAATATTATAAGAAATTTTATAGTTTTCCTAGAGTTCATATACAAGTTTAGAGTTGCACTGTAAGAATAATTGATCTCCCTCTCTTGACTCGCTGTGGTCCAGGATAAAAGGAGCTGAGCTTATATAAATGGTATCTAAACAAAAGAAAAGTGAAATAATCAACCTGTGCATCACTCCGTGTCTGTGACAATATTCTAGTCCCTTAAGCAGCTGTTGCATCATTTTCTGCAATGCAAACACATGCGTATGCTCAGCAATAAAATGAAAGACTAAACTACACATTTCCTATTATTTATATTAAGATTGAGCCACGTCAACTCCTAACAATATTTTTTTTTTATTCACCTGCTCTCAAACAAATGGCGTTCACATAGAATCTTTAGACTTAACCAAAAAAACCTTCGGTCAATTTGTTGAACCATTTTTATAATATACTAAATAGATATGGACAAAGTCTAATAATTGACCTAACTATTCCAGCAATCAACGACCTAAAAATGCTTATTCCAACTCTCATCATTATAGCAATGGTAGATTTTCAAAATATTTCAAAATAAGAAAAAACAAAATGGTATCATTTTTTTATACCTCATTCATATTAATCCATTTCTAAAATATTCCCAAAATCCACCCTAAAAAAAATTCAGCCATGTCCAACCATTCTACAGCTAATCTTATAACAATATATTACAAAATATTAATAAATTTAACACTAAAATGGTGGTCTATATCTAATAGTAGTGCACCTTGATGATAATTGGTGGTACTTGCTTATTGAGGCTGGCACATCTAGAATAGAAGTTCTTAAGATCACAATCCATAAATTCAAACACCAGGTATATCGAAAGCTTTCGACCTACGTATTGTTCGGTCTCCACGGCCAACAACCTGCAACATATTAAACAAAACAAAAAAAAAGCAAAGCGGAGAGCTCTTTCAGCATTTTAGCCCATCATCTGTTGTAGACTGACACAGCAGAACAGCAGCGATATTAACTGGCCTATGAGAAATGAAAATATATTCGTACTTGACAATGTGTTTACAACGAGAAAGCATCTTGAGATTAGCGATCTCTCTGAGAGAACTGATGGGTACTCCGTCCTCCATAAAATCTGAACGAGTTTTCTTGATAGCCACAACCTGACCCGTTTCCCTCACTTTCGCCTTGAAGACTTTTCCGTATGATCCTTTCCCGATTTTCTGTATAAAATCATACTTGTCCATGTCTTCTTTCTGCTCTTTTTACGCAGAAGAAGAGGTCACCAGGAGGGTTGGGAACATAAACTGCACTTGACTGGCAAAGAGAGGAGAAGTCTATTTGTAAATGCACTGCACTTCACAATGTGCATATGACCTGCCTTTCAGTAAAATCAGTATATATTTAGTGAATTCGAAGTCGGCGAAACGAAATGGGACGACCGTTGATCTTAACTTGTAATTAGTCGGTATTTTCATTAAGGATAAAACCATAGAAATCAATAGGTTGCTTTTTTCAAGCTAGATAATTTGTATTTCCAAATTCAGTAATATTAACTGAGACATTAAGTTGAGACACTAATCTAAGCTATCGGACCAATATAGTGATGTTTTTATTATTATTTTTTATTACAAGTTGAAGAGTCATGGTTAATAACAAAATAAAAATTTATAAGATAATTATTTTCTTCCTAATATATAAAACGCAAGAGGTCCTCCACACCCTCATATGGCAATGATGTTGTAAAAATCATTATCTAAAGTGTTATAGAATCTAATATCATAACAACAATTCAAAATGAAAACAAACTTCGAGGAATCCTTGAAAGTGAGCATTGTTTCCACCAATAGTTATTTCTATGAAACAAATGGTCATAACCAGAAGAATTTACGCATATTTCTTGGAAACTTAATCTCAACAACGCCCGTTATGACACTTACAGCAACCATCCTCTGTAAGTACAACAGCAAATCGAAGACCGTTTTTCCTTTCACCGACAAGAGATTTTGTTTGCAATAGGAAGGACATGAATTAAATGAAATTCTGAGTGGGAGTACAAACTTCTCAGTCCCAAACACATCCATACAAACTTCTCATTTTGCAACACATCAAGTAATTAACAACAAATAGACATTTAATTTAATGTACGGTTGCGAAAAAAAGCAGGGTTGTCGGCATTTTAATCAGCATGATGAGAAAATTATTTTTTTGTACAAGCCCCACTATTATGTTTTCATACTTTGACCGGTCATGAATTAATGTGTTAAAATGTATGTTATGAATTAATATGTTAAAATATATGTTTTAATATGCAAGTAGAAAGTTTTTGTGGAGTGGTAGATGTAAGTGTTCAAATGTATGTTTGAATATACAAATAAGTAGAAAGCCTTTTGTGGAGTGGCTCAAAGGTCAAGGTGAGAAAATTGTGGAGTAACTTTTAATTGGCCGGTGCTTGAAAACAATCAATTACTGGTTTTTCTATTAGTGGGCAACAACTAGTGGAGTGTAAATCTCACTTAGAATTCTTATTTTTACTTAATGAAGGAGACTTGTCATACCTCCACATAACCAAGGTGAAAATAGTAAAAAAGAAATGGCTAAGTTTATCTTACGAATTTCTCAAGGTGTCTATTTATTGTTTTCGACCCATTCTCTATTAGCTATACATATCACTCCAACTCTTCCACATACAGGTCTGTTTACACTACATTGCTCTGGGTGTTGATGGGTACAGTGACAAAACTTCCCCATTCTGCATTTATTGGTAACTCGCCCGAGAGCGTGACAGCTAAGCCCATCTCGAATTCAACCACATACAATCTTAGTTGGTAACTCTCAGTGGTGCTACGGAATTAATGTTTGTAGCAGTGGTACCTTGTTCTCGGGATTCCTGATTGAATCGACGGAGGGAACCCTCTCCCTTCCATCGAACGGCTAGAATTACTCCGGCTGACTTTTCAGTCTGGCGCTTACGGGTTTTGGCTCTCATTCGATGCAATTTGGAACTGGATTCCAGAGAGTTCCTTCTGTTCATGAGTTTGCAGACCAGAGGTTCTTCCTGTTCCATCTTACGAGGGCGAGCCTAGCACCTTCCACCCCACAGATCTCAGGAGCCTTTTTCCTAGAAGGTCAGATATTTTTCTATTTGGTTTACCAGCTACACATGGTTTTGCCTTTCTTTTTTTTAATGACGAACTCTAATTTCATTTTCCTTGTGACAGGTCGAGTAGTACCTTGAATATCAAGCGTCGAAGGTTATGAGGGTGGAACAGCTACTGCTCCTAGCATGGTGCTCAATTTATCTAGGTAAGTACATATTTCAAACCCTTTCTTGATACCACGGTTGTGATAGCTGATGGGTTTGCCGATTTCAACGACTTCATACATGTTTTCCCTCTTGCCAGGTTAACTGTTTGTCCCTTCTCGAAGTGGTTTCGTCCTAGTTCTCTTTCTGTTATGGAGGTGCTCCCCAGTTTGTTGCCCAATGAGGGCCTCTGTCTGCATGTATTCTATTATTGTATGTTATTGTAGTCGGTTTTGTTTCCAAGATTCAGTGGCTCCTCTGCCCAGATCGAGGTTTTTGTAATAGTAGGAGTGCCGATTTAGCTTCGGCTTATGGTTATGTTTAATGTACATTCATTGGTTCCCTGTACTTGTGTATTGAGGATTTAGAAACTCTTAAGTTGGGCTAGCTCTGCGGCTCTTTCCTCTGGCTTGTTATATTAAAGGATATAAGAATTAAAAAAAAAAAAATCTGTTACAAGTCTCTTGGTTCTCAGAGATTATGCTATGAACAACTACCCCTTGCTCTGGCCGGTGTATGTGTGTTAAATTTTTCTCAGTAAAGTATACACTTGTATCTGTACTCATCTAATTTGCTTGCGCTACATTTGGTTCTACCCCAGAATGAATGGTAGACTCTTATACTCGTTATTCTATATGCGTTCAGGTTTTTTTTTTAAATATTGGATAGTTTCAGCGTAGAATTGTGCTTTATTTTATTATTATTAGTGTTTTACTATTCTATTATATTTACACGTGACTATTAGGACTCAGCTATGCTTGATAATGAAGTTTATGAGTTCCCAGAAGTCTTGTTTGTACTGTGTTTGATTGAGAAAGCCCATTCGATATATGACATATACTATTTTTGAGACCCTAACCCATGGTTGACCCATTAGGGTTCTCAAGGCTCCTATTGAGGCACTGGTCGTATCTGCTTTGCTTTCATGTTGTCATACAGGGTACCCCACCGTAAATGTATGACTACTGTGGGTGAGCCAATAAATTTAGTATTAGTCAAATCTTCCAGTTAACCACATCTGGTTACTACAATTTTACTTTCCTGGTTATGAAAGAAATGTTCCAGTCTCTTTTGTTTACTTTCAATTGTTCAAACAGAATACGCTAATCTTTTACTGGAAGAAAAGTATTATTATGATTTCTGAAAATAACTATACTTAAAACTTACGGTTTTGCAACTTGCTCTAAAATTTATCTAGAAACACTACCAGTTTCCCCCTAACGGTCTTCGGCTTAACTGTGGATATGAATTTATGGCTAGGTCCTCCTCGGTTTATCCATAGCATGAGTTCTCCAGATCTCTCCTAAGTCTTTCCACCCGGTCCATATGGCCATAGGTGTCTTAACTAGTGCATATAGCCTTCTTGTAACTAAAGGGATCTTTGTGTTTTCGGCTGCGTTCCATTCGTTCACCCCCACACTCTTAGTCATTCTGCCTGCACTAATATCACTTCCCAGAACAAGGTTTCTCAAATGGGAAGCCTTTCACAGAATGTAACCAGATTTACATAAAATAGAACCCACTTAACAGATTCAAACCAGACCATATAGATTAAACTAGACCACTTTGAATGGAGCTCTTCAGCAACTCAATAACTTACAGAAGAAGGGTGACACAAATTGTACTTACCTGTGTTCTGGTACATTCAATATTTCTTCCTCTTACTCCTTCAGAGCTTTGTAAACACTGGTTTTCTTCTTGTCTTCCTCCCGTCTGTGAGATTCGTCTGTAAGACCGAATCTCCCCCCAATCTTGTTTTCCAGATCACAGCCTTCAAGAAACCTGTTGCACATTCGTGCCCATGCTATCTCGTCATCACCAGACTTTTTCTATCACTCCCTCGTCTGTTCCTCAACAGCCCGGTCCTTTCCTTTTCCCCCCTCTTCCTGCTGGGGAAGGCAGTCAGGGTTTTCCCCTTCTGCTGGCAACTCTCTCTTTTTTTTTTTAATCAAGAAAAGAAAATAAGTTCCCAATGAGAAGTTACAATATTTGATATTACTCGATTAATACTCAAATTCAGAGTTAAGAGTGTTATTAATTAAAACGGAAAATAACAATCCTTGTCCAATATTTTCACCTACAGTGGTAATAAAATATTTACAAATTTTCCAGGGTCATTACATCTTCCCCCCCTGAGATTGGATATCGTCCCGATGTCCTTCTGCCATGAACAGCCCTGGATAGGTCCTTTTCTTCAGTTCTTCATCTTCCCAAGTGGCCTCATCAGGCCCAAAGTGTCGCCTCTCCACTTTAACTTGGGTAATAGCTTGTCTCCGCATCTGTACTTCTCTCCGGTCAAGGATGCTCAGTGGCTCAACCAAGACTTCTCCTTCCGGTTCGACCTGCAACATGCAACGTTCGAAGTTAGTTTCCTTGAAAATGAACCTTTTGACAGGCCTATTGTAACAACAATTTCCCACCTGAATGTCCTGCCATCTGATCACATGTCTAGGGTCATAAAGGTATTTTTTCAACATTGAAACATGGAAGACATTGTGAACCCGGATGTGACTTGGCAGGGCAAGCTGATAAGCCACCGACCCGACTCTTGCCAAGACTTGGAATGGTCCACAATATCGGGGTGCCAACTTGGCACACCCACTCCATTGTAGTGTACTCTTTTTGGCTTGAATTTTGAAATAAACATGGTCACCAACTTGGTATTCCTTGAACCTTCTCTTTTGGTCAGCAAAAATCTTCCGTCTTTCCTGAGCAGCTTTCAAATTAGCGCGTACCCTTTTCGCTCGTTCTGTCTATCCTCTACCACTTGGTTCACTCGTTCTGTCTGTCCGTCGGTCTGAGGATGCTATGCTGTATTGAAGTTCAGCTGAGTCCCCAACTCAGCAAAAAACGTCCTTCAAAAAGCTGACGTAAATTTCACGTCACGATCTGAAATTATTGTCTTCGGAAGTCCATGTAATTTGAACACATTCTGCATAAAAATATGAGCAATATGTGCAACCCTGTAAGTGGATTGCACGGGTATAAAATGTGCAGCTTTACTCAACTTGTCTACCACCACCATAATGGAATCTGTATTCCTCCTTGTTTTAGGCAGTCCTATGATAAAATCCATAGAAATGGTTTCCCATTTCCACTCCGGAATGGGTAACGGTTGCAGTAGTCCCGCTGGGTGCTGATGTTCTGCCTTAATTTGTTAACACTCTAGACACCGCGCCAAGTACTCAACCACATTCTTCTTCATTCCTGGCCAAAATTAATCCTTCCGAATCGCAGTGATCATTTTCTGATAACCCAAGTGTCCAGCATAATGATTGATGTGGAATTCATCCAAGATCAGATTTTTAATGTTGTTTTGATCAGGTACATATAGCCTTTTCTTGTAGTACAACATCCCAGCATCATCCAACTCATATCCTTGTTGATTTTTCTCACTGGAAGACTGTTGTATTTGTTGTTTTATTTGTTGATATTCAGCATCTTGTCCTGCTGCCTTCCTTATCATTTCCCAAAAAGGACTTTTCCATACACTGATGGAGATTTCGTATAGACTCTGTACCTTCTGACTTAAGGCATCTGCAACCTGGTTTTCCTTCGCCTGCAAATGTTTGATGTCAAAGTCAAAGTTGCTCAAGAAGTCCACCCACCGTGCTTGCCTAGCATTTAAAGTGGGCTAGCTGAAATAATTGGTCAGACTGTGGTGATCGGTCAGCAACAGAAATTTCCTACCCATAAGATAATGCCGCGACATCTTTAAGGCATGTATGACGGCAGCCAACTCCAAGTTGTAAGCAGAGTACTTCTGCTCATGCTCTTTTAGCTTCCGAGACTCATACGCAATCACTTTACCTTCTTGCATCAATACACCTCCCACGCCTTCCTTGCTTGCGTCAGTACACACCACATAGTCCTTATTAGGATCAACTATGCTCAAAATGGGTGCTATAGTGAGCAGATGTTTTAACTCCTCAAAGCTCCTTTGACACTCTGGGGTCCATTGGAATGCCCTTCCCTTTGTCTGTAAGGAAGTGATGGGATATGCCACTTTGGAGAAGCCTTCCACAAATCATCTGAGTAACCGGATGATCCCATAAAAGACCTGATATCTACTACATCTTTCGGTACGGGCCACTCCATTATGGCTCTTATCTTTTCTGGGTCTACCGCAATTCCTTCCCTTGTGATCACGTGACCCAGATACTGGATTTCTTCCTTGAAGAAATCGCACTTACTGAACTTAGCATATAGCTGGTGTTCTCGAAGAGTCTATAACACCAATCTGAGGTGTTCCTTGTGATCCTCCATGGTGTGGGAACATATTAATATATCATCGATAAATATCAGCACAAATCGATCCAAATATTGATGAAATATACTGTTCATTGAGCACATGAAAGTTGCAGGGGCGTTAGTTAACCCGAAGGGTAACACCACGAATTCATAATGACCATACCTCATTCTGAAAGTTGTTTTAGCGATATCTTCCTCCCTAATCTTGATATGGTGGTAACCTGATCGCAGATCAATCTTAGAGAACATTGTTGCACCTTTCACTTGATCGAACAGTTCATCGATCCGAGGTAGAGGATACTTGCTTTTTATGGTCAGCTTGTTCAGCTGACGATAATCAATGCACATGCGAAGGGTTCTGTCTTTCTTCTTGACAAATAATACTGGGGCTCCCCATGGAGACACGCTAGGGCGGATATAGTCTTTATCTAGTAATTCTTGCAATTGCATTTTTAATTCTGTCAATTCAGGCACACTCATTCTATAGGGTGCTCGTGAGACCGGGGTTGCGCCTGGTACCAATTCAATGGTAAAGTCTATATCCCTTTTTGGCGGCAGTCCGAGAATCTCATCTGGAAACACATCCGAAAATTCCTTTATTACAGGGATGCTATCTAACGTGGCTATCTTATCCTTAGAATCAACATAACCCACTTGGATAGCATAAATCTGACACCCTTTTCTGATGCATTTTGCTAGCTGGGTTACAGTTATTGGTTGAACCTGCACTGGCCGCTTAATTCCTTGCATTTCCTTCCTAGCTCCATGCTTATCCCGATAGTAAATAATCTTTGTCTTGTATTCAACTAAAGACCAATACTTTTCTAACTAGTCCATATTGATCAGAATGTCATATGAACCAAGAGGAAGCACATTTAAATCAGCCATCACTGGTTGTCCTACTATTGTGAAGGAGTAGTCACTGATTTTTTCCATCACTTGCCTCTTGGCCCCTGTAGCCAGCTATACTAGCCATGGATTTTTGCATTTAACAGGTTGCGATTTACAATGTTCCACTATCCTTGGACTAATATAACTTAGTGTGGCCCCAGGGTCAGTTAAAAGAACTATGGTGAGGTCTGAGATTTTACCTTCAAATTCGACCATGGTTGGCTGATATTCCGCCTGATGATCGTCCAAAGCCGCATTAATCCTTGGCACACTATGTCCTACCTCACCGACTATCGATGCTTCATGGATTTGGGATAATTGCTCAGTTCCCTTATGTTGTGGACAGTTTTTGACATAGTGAGGCCCTCCACAGCCCCACCACTGTATTGGGGGCCTTGCTACCCCTTCGTTGTCCAATCTTGCAGGCTGCTCGCTGACCCCAGATTCACTAGCTATCTTGAATTTGGATGAAGTTCTTGGTGCAATTCTATTGTTTTTTCCTTTGTCGTTCCCCTTGCCTCCGCCACTGCGATTTCTGTTGTTGCTTCCGACTGACTTATAGCCTCTTTTTTCATTCCACTTTCTACCAGAAGTTTCCCCTTTTTGTTTGCTCTGTTGATAATAGATTATGGCTTTACGAATTTCCTCATCCATTGACTTTGGATTGTCGAACTCAATCCTCTCCCGCATATACAGTGGCAAACTGTTAACAAATCTTTGAACCTTAGCCTTTTCCTCCCTAATATATGGCACATAACGAAGCAAGCAAGTCAAACGAGTGATAAATTCATCCATGGTCTACTGTCCCAACCGTAAGTCATGGAATTCTCTTGTCTTTTCATCGTAGAAGTGCTCGGTTAGATATCTCTCCTTCAATTACCTTTGGAAATTTTCCCAAGTAATGGTCTACTCGGTCACTCCTTTTACAATCTTAACTTCCTCCCACCATAAGGTAGCTTTTCCCTGCAGCTGAAAAATAGTCAGCCGTGCTTTAAGGTTATGATCATACTCGTACAGCTGAAAATATTTGTTCATATTAATTAACCACGCTTCAGCTGCTTCTTCCTGTTCCCCGTCAAAGTGTGGGGGTTTAATCTTATGAAATTCTCCTTGCAAATCCACCCTTTGCCTTTTTGAGGTCTGTTGTTCAAATGCATTGTCAAAACCTTCCTCTCTTTCTTCCGATCTTTTAGGTGGTATGTGATGGTTCTGTTCCTCCGACGCCCTCTACTGTTCCATACTAGGATTAACTGGCGCTGGTTCTTCCTATCAGATAGACTTTTTAAAATTATTTCTTGCTCCATTGTTAGTCATGTGTTGTCTTCACATAACTGAGCCATTTCATTTTTTAGCTCCTGCACAGTCTCCAGAATTGCCTGGTTTGTATTTTGGGCTTCCTCCCCGAGCTATACCCATAGCTCAGGGTTATTTTTAGGGCCAGGTGCTCCCTGTCCCATCGCATATCTGCGGGATGTACTATCCATTCTCTTCATGCTGCCAATCTTCTGGTTCCTGGTCCTTTCCTTGAACATAAGATAAATGACAACAGAAAGAAGAGAATTAGCATACTAACTAGTAATTGCACAAGTAAAATGTAATCTTATTAAATATGTTATTTCTGTATGTCACTTCCAATTTCCCAGAGGCCTCAGTTTTGTAACTGGGCTCTGATACCATATGTCATACCTCCACATAACCAAGGTGAAAATAGTAAAAAAAAAAAAGGCTACGTTTATCTTACGAATTTCCCAAGGTGTCTATTTATTGTTTTCGACCCATTCTCTATTAGCTATACATATCACTCCAACTCTTCCACATGTGGGTTTGTTTACACTACATTGATCTGGGTGTTGATGGGTATGGTGACAGAACTTCCCCATTCTGCATTTATTGCTAACTCGCCCGAGATCGTGACATCTAAGCCCACCTCGAATTCAACCACATACAATCTTAGTTGGTAACTCTCGGCGGTGCTGCAGAATTACTGTTTGCAGCAGTGGTACCTCGTTCTCAGGATTCCTGATTGAATTGATAGAGGGAACCCTCTCCCTTCCATCGAACGGTTAGAATTACTCCGAGTGACTTTTCAATCTCGGCTTACGGGTTTTGGCTCTCATTCGATGCAATTGGGAACTGGCTTCCAGAGAGTTCCTTCTATTCACGGGTTTGCAGACCAAAGGTTATTCCTGTTCCATCTTACAGGGGTGAGACTAGCGCCTTCCACCCCACGGATCTCAAGAGCCTTTTTCCTAGAAGGTTAGATATTTTTCTATTTGGTTTACCAGCTACACATGGTTCTACCTTTCTTTTTTTTAATGGCGAACTCTAATTCCATTTTCCTTGTGACAGGCTGAGCAGTACCTTGAATATCAAGCGCCGAAGGTTATGAGCATGGAACAAATACTGCTCTAGGCATGGTGCTCAATTTATCCAGGTATGTACATATTTCAAACCCTTTCTTGATACCAGGGTTGTGATAGCTGATGGGTTTTCCGATTTCAACGGCTTCATACATGTTTTCCCTCTTGCCACGTTAATTGTTTGCTCCCTTCTGGAAGGGGTTTCGTCTGAGTTCTCTTTCTGTTATGGAGGTGTACCCGAGTTTGTTGCCGAGTGAGGGCTGCTGTCTACATGTATTATGTTATTGTATTTTATTATAGTCTATTTTTTTCCAAGATTCGGTGGCTCCTCTGCCCAGATCGAGGTTTTTGTAATAGTAGCAGTGTCGATTTAGCTTCAGCTTATGGTTATGTTTAATGTACATTCATCGGTTCCCTGTACTTGTGTATTGAGGATTTAGCGACTCTTAAGTTGGGCTACCTCTGTGGCTCTTTCCTCTGGCTTGTTATATTAAAGGATATAATAATTAAAAAAAAAAACTTTGTTACAAGTCTCTTGGTTCTCTGAGATTATGCTATGGCTAGCTACCCCTTGCTCTGGCCGGTCTATGTGTGTTAAATTTTTCTCAGTAAAGTATACACTTGTATCTGTACTCATCTAATTTTCTTGCGCTACATTTGGTTCTGCCCTAGAATGAATGGTAGACTCTTATACTTGTTATATCCGTTCAGTTTTTTTTTGAAAAATATTGGATAGTTTCAGCATAGAATTGTGCTTTATTTTATTATTATAAGTGTTTTACTATTATGTTATATTTACACGCAACTATCAGGAGATATGCTTGATAATGAAGTTTATGAGTTCCCAGAAGTCTTGTTTGTACTCTATTTGATTGAGAAAGCCCATTCGCTATATGACACATACTATTTTAATACCCTAACCCATGGTTGACCCATTAGGGTGCTCAAGGGCCCTATTGAGGCGCTGGTAGTATCTGCTTTGCTTTCATGTTTTCATACAGGGTACCTCATCATAAACGTATGACTACTGTGGGTCAGCCAATAAATTCAGTATTAGTCAAATATTCCAGTTAACCACATCTCGTTACTACAATTTCACTTTCCTCGTTATGAAAGAAATGTTCCAGTCTCTTTTGTTTACTTTCAATTGTTCGAACAAAATACGCTAATCTTTTACTGGAAGCAAAGTATTATTATGATTGCTGAAAATAACTATACTTAAAACTTACGGTTTTGCAACTTGCTCTAAAATTTATCTAGAAACACTGCCAGTTTGCCCCTAACGGTCTTCGGCTTAACTGTGGATATGAATTTATGGCTAGGTCCTCCTCGGTTTATCCATAGCATGAGTTCTCCATATCTCTCCTAAGTCTTTCCACCTGATCCATATGGCCACGGTTGTCTTAACCAGTGCATATAGCCTTCTTGTAACTAAAGGGATCTCTTCGTTTTCGGCTGAGTGCCATTCGTTCACCCCCACACTCTTAGTCATTATGCCTACACTAATATCACTTCCCAGAACAGGGTTTCCCAAATGGGAATCATTTCACAAAATGTAACCAGATTTACATAAAACAGAACCCACTTAATAGATTCAAACCAGACCATATAGAATAAACTAGACCACTTTGAATGGAGCTCTGCAACAACTCAATAACTTACAGAAGAAGGGTGACACAAATTGTACTTACCTGTGTTCCGGTACATTCAATATTTCTTCCTCTTGCTCCTTCAGAGCTTTGTAAACACTGGTTTTCTTCTTGTCTTCCTCCCGTCCGCGAGATTCGTCTACAAGACTGAATCTCCCCCCAAGCTTGTTTGCCAGACCACAGCATTCAGCAAACCTGTTGCACGTTTGTGCCTATGCTATCTAGTCATCACTAGACTTAGCATAATTTTTCTATCATTCCCCCGTTTGTTCCTCAACAGCCCGGTCTTTTCCTTTTTTCACCTCTTCCCATTGGGGAAGGCAGTTAGGGTTTTCCCCTTCTGCCGGCAACATTTTTTTTTTTTTTTTTTTTAATCAAGAAAAGAAACCAACTTCCCAATGAGAAGTTACAATATTTGATATTACTGGATTAATACTCAAATTGAGATTTAATAGTGTTATTAATTAAAACGGAAAATAACAATCCTTGTCCAATGTTTTCACCTACGGTGGTAATAAAATATTTACAAAATTTCTGGGGTCATTACAATAGGTCTAGGTGAGAAAATTGTGGAGTAATTTTTGTGGGCTCATGAAAACAAACAATTATTGGTTTTTCTATTACTGGGCAACAACTAGTAGAGTGTAAATCTCCATAACAACTCTTGTTTTTACTTAGTGAAAGGAGCCGCACAGGTGAGGTCAAGGTGAGAAAATTGTGGGGTAATTTTTTGTAGGCTCATGAAAACAAACAATTACCATGTTGGTTTTGTAGCAGCTCAATAAATAGTGGAGTAATTTTTGTGGGCTCATGGAAACAAACAATTACTGGTTTTTCTATTACTGGGCAACAACTAGTAGAGTGTAAATCTCCATAACAATTCTTGTTTTTACTTAGTGAAGGAGCCGTGTAGGTGAGGTCAAGGAGAGAAAATTGTGGGGTAATTTTTGGTAGGCTCATGAAAACAAACAATTACAGGGTTGGTTTTATAGTAGCTCAATAAATAGTGGAGTGTAAATCTCTGTAAAAAAATTGTGTTTTTGGTTAGTAAAGGAGCTCCAATCTCCATATGAATGTATTTCATGTATTCAAAATTGTAATCAAAGTGTAAAAACTCGTCTTTTTATTTAGTGGAGTAATAACCTCCATATGAATGTATTTCATGTATTCAAAATTGTAATCCGACGTTTTATGTTGTTACTCCCATTTACTTTGTTTTACTCTATTTTGTTGTGCATAAAAATTTTGAGTTTTAACCCTATCTTAGTTGCACAACTTAAACCCAATCTGTGAAACTCACTGTTTTTATTTAGTGAAAGAGCGGCAACCTCGATATGAATGTATTTCATGTATTCAAAATTGTAATATGAAGTTTTATTTTGTTGCTCCCATTTGCTTTGTTTTACTCTATTTTATTGTGCATAAAATTTTTGAGTTTTTAACCCTAACTTAATTGGGCAAGTTAAACCCAATCTATGCAACGAACTATTATCTTGAGACTAAAAATGAAAATAAACAAAATATGGAGAAAATGAGCATCACCGTGAACCTAGCTCAACTTGAACATTCATTCACCAAATCATTTGTACATAAATAAGAATAAATCCATTCATGCACCAAATGATTCATACATAAATAAGAATAGAAATCTATTGGGGAAATTAAACAAAGTCTTCAAACATTAATCTAATTTGTCATATGATAATGGTGGCGCTTCTCTTTATTTTTGCATTTTCAACGCCAAAAATGGAACACTTAGAACTCTCCTCTTACTCTTTCTTGATTGCAAGGTAACATTATCTAAATTAATTAATTAGAAATAAAATAAATAAGATACAATATAATAAAATAAAATAAATAGATATAAATTAATTAATTAATTAATTAAATTATTAATAAGAAAATTATTACATAATATAATATTATTTATATTTATTTCAATTAACTTTTTATTTAATAACTCATGATAAATATTATAATAATATTAGTTTCAACAATTTAATATAATAATTCAAATCTAGTCATTTCTGGTCTATTATAGCAGTTGATGGTCATACCTAGGGGTTTGGATGATCTGGTCTCCCTATTTAATATGTAGCCATAATCTGACTCTTCAATTTGTCATGATTATGAACCACACTGGTTGGTTCAAAACGTGTCAACAAATGTTTTTACATGTGATTTACGCAGAAACTCTTTTCTTAAAACTGATATGGATCACAAAAGCCTCAATTCAACAATTCTTGTAGGTTCTTGGGAATTGTTTGCAATTTTTTCAAGTTTTATTGCTTTTTCATGCCTGATATCTGCACACTTGAAAACAATGTTAGATTCATAAAGATAACCATATTGGTTCTGGTCATATCGCTCCTTTAAGAGGAATTTCTTTTCTTCATCTTTCTGCTCACATAGTTGGTTGATTCATGTCTTCAACCTTTTTAATCAATTCTGTTGCTGCAAACATGTTGTCTTGCATTTGATCTGTGTATGGAGGCATGCATTTATTTTCACTAAAAGACAACTCATGAATAATATTCTTTCCATGCATGAGATTAATCCACTCTTCATGAGATACAAAGTTCTCATTAAAATTGACTTCATACATCTATGCATCCGGGAAGCTTTCTTCATAAAAAGTTTCAGATTCTACACCAGTGGTTGTTTCTTCATCATCACATATTTCAATTTCAATTACAGACACACATTCATCCTCCATCATTGCAGGTTCAATGTTACCATATTCAGTTTCATAATCAGTTATGAGATTGAAAACACAATCATCATTTTCAATAGAAATACCTTCATTATTTTCACCTCATTCAAACTATACTTCATTTGTAAAATATATTTTGAATCTCACCATATTCATGTAGTATACTGAACAATATATTTTCATCCAGTGTAGATGTTCTAAGATGTAATGTTAATGCATCTCTTCTCATATCATGGTTTAAATTAACAAAATTATTTTCAACATAATTCAATAAATCTATTTTCCATAGTATGTTTTTCATTTCAGTTGTCAAGATTTTATAATTTATACCTAAGAAGCCTTGCAGATCCCGCATTAAATTCTTCATTGTGTTGATCTTGATCTAATTTTGATTCTTTGCTTTATCAGCTACGTGTCCATCAGCATCAACCTATAACTCTTCACCAAATTCAGCTAAAAAATATACTAATTATTCCCTTTGACTCTTCCTCCTGTTATGTTTGAGTTATCTCCGGACTTGTTTGAGTCTCCTTTGTTTACCCATCACTACTCCTCACGGTTTCAAATGATTGATCTTGCGCACAACACCAATATGTGACCGTAGATGTTGCAATAAGCTCTCCAATAGATCTGCAAACATGTCAGATCAAACAACAGGTTCCCTGCGTGCTAAAGTTCCACGAACAACAATAAAAATACAATAAAAAATAACTTCAACACTTCAACTGCGACCCTTCAACAAATTTTATGGTTGGCTATTCTAGGGAGTCTACCACAAAAGAATGTGTGTTGCACTAACCAGAACTCAACTTCAGACCGTTGGTGTGAAAATAGAGATTGGTGTAAAAACATAATATTACCTGAGGTTGCGTTGTTAGTATTATAATTTCAATAGAACATCCTATAATAAATTCCCATGTGAATGCGACTGCGAATTTTACTCCTTCGAACTGGTGCGAATGTCCAACCACGAACTCTCCAAAATTCTCCATGACAGATCCATGACTCCAGCAACTCACCGCACAATCATACTTAACTCCTTACGACCTCCCATCTCTGGCAGTAGTACTACAATGACCTTAGTCTTAGTGGTGGCTTATCTTGGGCATTGCTTCAAGCAAGCTCCTACCGATAATTACACGGCTTCGATATTTCTCACTACATATTTTATGTTACCACACTGCTTACAAAACAAGGGAGCCACTGTCGTGGCGGTATTCCTTGTCGGGGTCTGTCACAACAACAATACAAAATTGTAATTATAATTGAATTTTTGGTTTTTGAATTGTTTAGAAGTTAATTGGTAGATGGGTTTTATTTATACCATGCATTGATGCACAGCTGAAACCAAAAGCCCCGATGATATTGGCAAGCCATCGCCATTTTCCGAGATAGGTCCTTCAATTAGCACGACCAGTACAGATAGCATTCTATCCACTTTCTATTTTTTTTAATGACCTTGTTTGTTCCAATTTCCACCCCTTCATTTTCCTTATACTACTAAACTGTTATATGTCCTCACATTTATTTTACTGATAATGATATTTTTAGAAAAACCTGAAACTTGCCAAATAATGATATTTTCATACAAATTTGAAACTACATGATTGGAAAATTTGGAGTATTACTCTCATTGAGAAAAAAATAGTGACTCTCAGTTAAACCTTTGAGCACAAAGCTTATGAATCTATGAATTCACATCACATTAAGTTTCCATAAATAGTTCACAAGAGAAGATTAGGAATTTAAAATAAAATCGCAAATGATCGCTTATTTTGACCTATAACATCCAAATAAGTTATCAGTGACTTTTTAAAAATCAAATTCACACATTCATCGACCAGTACACCTTTTCATTATTGTTATGTCATTTTAATATGATTTTACATCAGTGACTTTTTTCAAAATCAAATTTGCACATTCACCAGCTAGTACACCTTTTCCTTATTGTTATTTTACATATGGCGTTCTAGGAATAGAATGACCACAGTGGTTAAACATTAGGGTTACCCTTGAAAATAAAAAACATTATTCAAAAGTCTTGTCCAAAACCCTTTGCATATATTCTGCGACTCCAACCTTCAAAAACTGTTAGCTATGGTTATAGATTCAATACATACTCTTTCATGAAAATAAATTAGTTCAAAAGTATTTAGGCATGATGTATGTTGAAGTAGGCCTGAAAAAAAATATCAAAAACAACATTGACATTACATCCTTGCATAAAATTTAAGTTGATAGGGAAGGATGATTGGAAATTCATAAGCTTGGCCACAAACAAGATTAACTACAGCCAAACACAAAACCACAATTTGTATTATGCAAAGCAGAAATTTTTGTTAGAGTATCCAATTTTATTATTTTGGTGTCTATCAACCGTGAAGCCAATGAGGGGTTCTGTTTGTTGGCCAGTGAATGCTTTGTTAAGGAGTTCGTGTGGCTATCCAAGTGACATGTTCAGATCTCGATTTACCTGTGCGCCGTGTTTGGGGCTGTGTAGTGTACCAGGAAATTATAGTGGCAGCCATCAAAGATCGACCCGTGTCATGCAAATATGGGAGCTAGCCCGTTACTAATTCGTCCTCCCGTCACAATAAGAAAACACAAACAAACAAATAAGGGTGAAGAAAATGAGATATGAAAATTATATGTTGATTTGTCTTTACAGTTGAATTTAACAATATAATTGTGTTCTAAGTTTTTGCGTTTATAACTGGAATTGGATAATATAATTTCTGGGTAAATTGGTTTTTTTAATGGATAAAAAAATTCAGAATTCTGAAAACTTTCAAAATACAGTCAATCTATCAACATTTAAAACCTCAAATTTATTATTGTAACTAAAACTCACAAAAACATATACCCAACAAAGGTTTTAATAAAAAAAAAAGTAAGACTACGTTGAACAACAGTTCGTGTAAGATGTGTTTGCCTAATAATTCATCGTGTACAATCCTTACCCTTACATTTACTGGAGGGGAATGCACTGGACTGGAGTTTGACCACCCTTATGCCCTATCTACACTGGCTCTTACAGTGCCTCAAACATGGAAGGAAGGAAAGCAGAACATCATTTGGTTCGGAAGGTACTCGTTACAACAAGCATGTCTATTTCTAATCCCTCTTTGCTTGCAAAGGTCTTAGCAAGGGGGCACTAAAATAAAGGTAGGGCTGCCAGCAAATAAATGCAGAGCCTGCCACAATTCAATCAATACTGATGGATCGGGGATAAATCATATGATTTGTGATTCGTGCCTATTGTTCTTGCCCAATTCTGAACGGAGGGGTCAGGACACGGATAATTACCTAAGTTATGTAAGAAAGAAAAGAAAATATGCAAACCCCAATCGCTGTATAAGGGGAGGGATATAGATAATTACCTAAGTGGTGTAAGAAAGAAAAGAAAATTTTGAAACCCCAACTCCTGTATATCCGTAAAGGAAGAATATGGGAAGCAAAGAAACAACATAGTACACATAGATAGGAAAATCCTCCATCATTATACACCGAGATAATGAAAATGTGAAAACCGAGGCTACAAAATCCGCCGGAATAATACACAGAGACAGGAAAATGTGAAAACTGGAGTTTCAAAATTGTCGAAGGCTCTCCAACCCTGCTATTGACGTTCAAATTGTGAGAGGGATAGGATGATACAAGGAAAAAGAGTAGAAAAGGAAAATCCAACGAGCAGCATTGACTAGGTAATGCAGATCGGCTTTGTATTCAAATCTGCACACTCAGATATGGAGACAGGGCATTTGATTTAACAAGCTAAATTTGATAAAACAGAACGAACACAAAGATATTAGAGGCATGGGCTTCTTTAGCGAATTAAATACTTGATTCTAAATCCAAATGTACCTTACCTGAATAACCATGCGTCTCACGAAGAACAGAGCAGCGCCGCAGAGCAGAAGGGCAAGTCAGAAAGATATTGAGCAGCACATGAGTCAATTTAGCTTGAAAGCTCAGCCACAACTACGTGACATGCATGAAACAATTGGCTTCCTCTCTAACTTTGCTAACCCAAAACGTGGTTTCATCTTAATAAAAAGTGGCCCCAACTGGACTTTGGATAAAATGAACTTTGGATAAAATGAAGGCACAAAAAAATCATTGCTGCCCGAACTTTGGATATAAAATGAACATGCGACTCCAAACTCTTTAGCCTAAGTTTTTAGAAAAGTATACCGTGCAGCTGGAAATAAGAGGTCGAAACACAAACTTTGGATAAAAATCTATTGAGCAGAAAATTTCATTTCAAACATTGGCTTAAACCTGACATGTATACGAAATTTTACTTGGTCAAAGTTAATTGATCGTTGGTCAACGATCGATCGATCATTATTAGTCCCAGGCAGGGACTAATAACTAAAAAATAATAAACTCTCCTTTCCGACTACTAATTTACCGACTTATGTATGAAACTGGGGCATGAATTTCCAAATTTTAATTATTCAGAATTCAAATTTCTTCAGAAGATGACGTTTTTATTAGGGCATGATCTTTCTTTCTTACATTCACACATTTTCCTATAACAATTTTGTCTCCTCTGAGAACAAAAAATGTGGTTAGATTCAATAGACTATTCTGATTAATTTTCATATGCTTGTTCCTTTCAATGGTTTCCTTTGCTTAAATTTGTTTTCTGTTGGTCAGAATTGTATGTGCACATGTGCAAAAGTGGCTATTCACACTTCTATAGCCTTTGGAAAAAAATGATTTGCAGATTCACTGGACAATTCTAGGTACATTATTTATCCCCATAAAAAGAACATTAAAAACAATATTCGCAAATGTTTACTTTTTTGAGCTTATGCTGTCAGCGTTTAGTCACTAAGACCACACATGGTGTGATACTACGCATAAGCACACCAAACACTAGATCATAGTGTAGCTCTTCATAACTCTCATCAAGAACCACTACGCAAAAGGGTTTCTCTGGAACGAGAACTCAACGGAGCATACTGTTTTGTGGGCCGCCACTCGAGCTCTCAAATCACAACTCAATCACGCCAATCCAGTCGACCCCTCTCAACTAGACTTACATCAACAGATCATAGTTGGACAGATTGGCCACCACTCCAAACATAAGATTGCCTAAAGAAACTTCACACCACACTGACATAATTCATACGAGACACACTCCAGCTCAAACACTCAATCACCAGTGAAAAAAATAAAAACAACTTCTCCCCAGGGAACCCCACACTTTCGTGTACAATTATCGGATGACTCTCTCTCCTTTGGCTTATCCGAAATTTTTTCCCACAGGTACACATCTTACAAATAGACAGATCAACTACTCATGTTCTCGAGGTGGTTCCTCTCACTGCTCTAAAATTTGCAGCTCCTTGCAAGTGTTTCTTTAGTATTCAACGCATCGCTCTTTCACGGGTCTATGGAGTGGCCAACATCAACAAAGTACATAGCATGCGAGAGTGGCACACTCATGTTTCTTTTGGCCTTGATCTCCTCACACTCATCTCCTCACGTTGAATGTCGAATTGAAGAGTGGACATCCTCTCAATGTCAAATTGAAGAGTGGATATCCTCAACCCACGCTCAAACAAGACTCCACTGGTGAATCTCCTCAACTGTAATTATTCTTTCACTACATTGTCCGAGGGATACGCACTTGCTCATGCTTATGTCTCCACGCTTGCTCTGGGAGCAAGGTGTAAATGTGTTAGAAAACCTACACAGATAAATCTAGCTAGTAAAGGTTGAACACACAGCTTTCCAGAGCAAAAACACTAAAAGAAAATCGAAAGAACAAAGGAATGATTCAATTAGAAAATAGGTTAAAATGATCATGATATAACATTACTGGGTGAAGATCCCAAGGTAATGCACCATATTGGTGACCAATGAGAAAACTCAACACCTACAACAAGTTCTGGAGAGAACTAGCCAGTTGCTGAGTGAACGAAGGAGCAAATCAGGGAGTAAATCATGTAGAAGAACTAACCAATTGCGGAGTTAAATAAGGAGAAAATCATAGAGTAAATCATGCAAAAAGAATCTTGCATGTAGTCCCATGCTCTAATTAAGAGTCTGCATGTAGGTGTGTAGTAGTTCCAACACCCCCCCTGAACACCACTATGGGGAAAAATAGAAAATGGGCC
>APFE030528781.1:85215-103590 GCA_000404065.3 Pinus taeda
TGGTTGGAGTTCAAGAAGATGTCACTAAGGGGGGATAGGCTCTAGTGCCTCCTTCCTTCTCCTATTGTGTCATATTTGTAAATCCCTCAATCCTATCCCAAGTTGTTCTTAAGGGGGGATGTTAGGATATTCCGACACATAGGAATAGTTAAGTATAACTTGGTCTAGTATAGAGTTAGGTAAAGTGTGTTTCTTTACTATTTACATTTGTAACTTACAATCCGACGGTCACGATATGTAGTGATCCGACGATTCATTCTCTCCTCGGTATTACCGACACTTGATCCGTGGCTTGACACCCAATTGGTCCATGAATTCTATTCAAAGCGCATGGAGGGTCATTTGTAGGTTAACCGTGCATGAGAGAAGCTTATGTAAATTTTCATTCTTTTATTAATAAATTGCCTGTAGTAGCCACGTTGGCGCAGGCCGTGGACTGTTTCCCTCTCTGAGGGTTTTAACCACGTCAAAATACTGGTGTATTGATTTGTGATCTATTTGTGAGCAGTGTCCTTTTGGTGTTCTGTCTGAGGAACTTACCCTGTAAATTCCTACATGGCGTGCATATCTCATCGATGGTTTGTTCCATTTTTTGCATTTGGTTTGGAGCGTTATGGATGTACTAAAGACATGCTTGGAGCGTTATGAATGGGCTAAAGATGGAGGTCGGTTGTTGTTCAAACACATTTTCCTATTAAGTTTTCATCAAGTCTAAGAGATGAGTTTATGTATAAATAATTATTCTAGGATAGGTTTAGTTAGTGATTCTATGAAGAATTTCCGATACACCTTTATTGTAAATTTGTAATCTTGTATTGCCCTGTCTCTCTGGGCTAGATCCACAGTTTTACAATGTATATTTTCATAACACTTTGAATAAATATAGAGATAATGCCAGTTTCATATTTTGGTTCTTTTCATTATCTGTAATATTCCCTTTGTGTAGTTGATTTCATAATTTTCGTAGAGGAAAACGAGTTGGTTGGCTAGGGCCCAACCAACCCAGCTCGTTCTCCCTATATTTCGTAGGTTGTTTAGATCTAGTTATGTCAGTGTGAAATTATTGCCCTACTTTGTCATTTTTTATGAGAAATGATTTTTGAGTTCTTTCCCAGAGATTGGCTAAGGTTATGAGTTCGAAGTTTAAATAATTTTCTTTCTAACATATGTGTGCTTTTAAATAAATACAAACTTTAGAGACATAATAACAACTATGTAAGTAAATTTAAATTGTAATGATTTTGCATATGAACGTAACTTGAACATTATTGATTACAGGGATTGTTTATGGTGTCTCTTTTTGAGATTAATGATTTTTATGGAATTTATATTTCAAAACAGAGTTTATCTATTTTTATGACCAAGATCTAAAAAGGATTGAGTCCTGGCTTTTGGATAGGTACTATTATTTACAACGTAAGTTTGTTTCCTTTTCTGCTCTTGCAAGATTTCCTTTCCATTCTTTTATAGTCTTTTTCATTGAGAATTTTTTATTTGTAGTCTTTCCATTAAAGTTCAAGCATGAGTTTTTCCTCTATGTTTTCATTAGAAGGTTAGAAGTAGGATTTACAAAAGTTAAACCAGAAGTCTTTGGCATTTCCTGTGCTTCACCTCTAAGCTCACAGAGCCCCCGGTTGACAAATCAAGTGTTGATGGAGTATACTGAACTGTAACTCCAACACCCAACAACCAACACTTTGACAATGTTGTCATTTATTACCAAGATTCTAGGCATCATCAAGAAATATTTCACTCACTAACTGAACTAGTTTGAATTAATATGGAATATACAAGTTGTCTCCTTTTTTTAATCCCAGTCCATGTCAATTTGTATTGAATGATAACTCTTCCCAACGTTTGGAAAAAATATTGAAAATCTCTTGATGTGTTTCTTTTCTTCTTCACATTTTCTTTTGTTGTTGTTGTTTTCATTATCTGCTTCTTTTTGTGACTCATATCTATGAGCATGAACTACCAGTATTATATCTTGTGCATCACATATTGCATCAACCTTTTACATGAGTCCATATGAATCAAACTTTTGGATAAGATCCTTTATGGTTTCTATTGCATCACTCTTCTCTACTAGCTCCTAATTATGACAACTTACATCAACCTTTTGGATGAGTTAATTCACATCATGATTTTCATTTAAAAAAATTATGAGATCCTTTATGTCACAAATTGAATAAAACTTAGCTCTAGATGTTGAATCAAGCATGTCATCAATTTGATATTTCTTCTTATTTTTATTTGAAGTGCATCAATCAATTGATCCTTCATATTTGGTTCACTTTGAAGATCATATGTCAACTATAGTATATGAATCATGAGACTAATTATGTTTTGTTTGTTATGTAAGTTCCACTCAATTTCTTTAATTTTATTTTTCAATTCATCGTTATCTCTTGAAAATCCTTGATTTCATTAGAGGTGTTTCGTAAACACTTTCCTGTGGTATTCATCTTTCTCACCCTCAGTTGTCATTCCCACTGTACAAAAAATATATATCCAAAAATCATACACAACCACAAATATCCTTAAACCCCCTTATTCAATTTTATGACATGTTTAAGGTAAAGGGCAGAAAATAATTTATTGTGATACTCATTTTACAATGATAATGTCCACCTAAAAGAAAAAAAAAAGGTCACCAACCTCTTTTTGTAAAATATTTTGCCATATTCACCTTAAGTTAACAACTCACCATCCTTCTTTTATTTCTAAAGATTCAAAAAAAAATATTCCTCAAAACATTAAAAAAAGGATTTTACCCTTTCTAATAATGACAAAAAACTATCTTGTAAAACAACGTTCTCCCCTTTGTTTTATTATGTCCTCTCCTCCCCTTAAATTCCACTTTTTTTCCATGAATTTCTTTCTCCTAAAAATAATAAAGTAAAAAATTATCTGTCATTTAATTTTTAAAAATGTGAGGAGAAATGGAATAAGTTAATGATCCAATTCATAAAAGTTTTCCATCAAACTCGTATATGGTTGAGCTTCCAAATAATGAACTCCACTCATGGTAAATTTGCTGATTTTTCTTATTAGGGTTGAATTAAAGGTCGAAAAGTGTTAGAGAAGGTTGTTTTAGTTTCTTTAACCAAAGAGATTATTGAGAACTAGATGAATGATTTTCTCTCCAATTTGTTGTATGGAATATAATCACAGTTTTTTATGATGACATTTTATAAAAGTTAAGGTTTACCATTCATATTTATGTGATTTTAGAATTTATAATTGTCTAGGGACTCATAATCTAACATTTATGTCCTCAATCACAAGTCTAAATAGTTGTACCAATAATTTGTGTCATGAGATCCTAAAGTGTTTCACATGTTGCATCAAACTTTTGGATAAAATCTTTTGTATTTCATGTTGTATCAATCTTCTCTATTAGCCTTTTGTATGAGATCCTATGTCACAAATTGCATCAACCTCATTTATAGATGTTGCATCAACATGCCATCAATTTGATCTTGATTTTTCACTTAATTTTATTTGAAGAGCATTCATCAACTGATACTTCATATCTTGTTCACTTTGAATATTGTTTTCCAACTATAGTGTATCAACCATATGATCAATTGTGTTTTGTTTGTTATGTAATTTATACCCAAGTGCTTTAATTTTATTTTGCAATTCATATTTCTACTTTTGCAATTCCTTGATTTCTTGAAATGTGTTTTGTAAATACTTTCCTGCTATCTTGTCACAATTGTTTTACAAAAAAATACATCCAAAAATCATACACAACCACATATTTCCTTAGATCCCCTTATTCAATTTCATAATAGGTCTGAGACGGGGAGATTAAAATTAAATTATATTGTGATATCCGTTTTACCATAATATTAAAACAAAAATGAAGAAACTATCACCAACCTCTTTCTACAAAATATCACCAACTTGTATATGTTCACCTTTAATTAGGAGATCACTAACCTTCTTTTTGTTTTCAAAGGTAGCAAAAATTTAAAATATTCCTCCTAAAATTAAAAAAGGAAAGTCTTTTTTCTTCTTTAATAATGACACAATCTTTGTTACAACATATTTATGTCTCCTCTTTATTTTATTATGTACTCTGTTCCACTTGAAAATTCCTTTTGTTTTGGAGAATAACTTGCCCAAAAAATAATAAAAGAAAAAACATCTTTCCTTGTATTGTTAATTATAGGTACAGAAATGGAATAATATATTAACTCAATTCAAAAATGTTTTGAATCAAACCTATATATGGTTGAGCTTCCCAATAATGAACTCCATTTGTTGTGGTAAATTCATTGATTTAGTTAATGAAAGGTTGAAGTAAAGGTTGGAAAGTGAGAGATAAGGTCGTCTTAGTTTGCTCTACAAGAGAGATTGTAGATGACCAAATTAATGGTTTTCTCTTCAGCCGAGCGCATGGAATAAAACCATAGCTCCATATTGGAGATAGCATACACTTAGTTAAACTTCAATTAACTAAGACTATATCTGCTTGCATGAGATAATTAACTGATGACTGCTAAAGGGATTAATGAATGGGTGTTTGGTGATGTACAAACCCTCAAGGAGATTCCTAGGATCCTTGGCAAACAATCAGATTAGCTGCAACTATCACAAAGAAGCATGTATATCTATGTTTAACAAATGAATATCAAAACAGGAAGAAGGACTTATTACCTCATGTCTAGGTGTGGTGTTCTTGGAGAGCGCAATGTAGCTAGGTGGAAGACCCCTGAACTAGCTCTAGTTCAAAACCTACACATATATAAGACAAGTGTAATATCACAACATAAAACCTTGATAAAAAATGCTTTAACATATGAAGATATCTAGTTGCATATATATAAGCCAACCATAATAACGACATTGCATAAACATATAAACAATTTATGCTACCAACATCACGGAGTGGACAACACAATTGCAGTTCTATATTGATGTAGAAAAGTGTGATTACAACCATCGGTTGTATGAACCTTCCCTTACCCCTCCAACGCCTCTCTCTCTCTCCCTTCTTAACCTCTTCTAATTCCTTAGTCAAATACTATGCTTGATAGTCAAATAGGAAATCCTTTCAAATGGTTCGACCTCTTCCACAATGGCCCTAGCCTTGCATATATAGCATGTGAAGATAGGGTTGCAAAGTCTTTCATCAGTTACATTAGGAAAAAGAAGTGATGTTTACATGCCTTTATGCTCTTTCCCGTTTGTAGACTCCATTAGGAATTAGTAATTCCCCCAAACAGGTCAAGTTATGATGTTTCCTTGCTTTTGTGAGCTGACATAGGAGATAATATTGGGATATTTCTTAGTCAACTTGTTCCCTTGACCCATTGAAACTCATTTAGGTTCACTAACGCTCTTCTCGAGGTAACAGATAGAGTTACACTAGGCACTAATGCACCCTTAGCCTTGCTAGGAAGCTTTACAAAGCAAGTTGCTAGTGCCTAGACAGCGTTAGCTTGACAACTAGGCCTATGAACTTGGTCAGTCCTTCGATCATCATGTCTTTCTCCTCTGAGCTAGTGAGGAGGTCATTTTCATGTATAAAAGTTGCCCCTTAAAGTGTGATATCAGAGGTTGCGACGATGGCTGAAATACTTTATATTTAACTGTCCTTTTCTTTTGTAAAAAAGAGAGAGAGGATCAGAGCTTCGGGTGGTACGATAAACCTGATACACAACAAACACCCCACACAACAACACACACACACAGATAATATATATATATATATATATATATATAATATATAATATATATATATTAATAAATAATTATAATATATTATTATATAGATATATATAGCAACTAAAATCATGTCCCGATTCAGGCATTCGCACGCTCAGTAGCTCTGTCATAGTGATTTTCTCAATAAAGAGATATGACGATGCTAGTCACCGATAAGCACAATGCGGAACCTGTGTCATAATAGGATCATTTTGATGAGATGTCTCCAAAAAACAATAAATGTAGCTTGGGAGAGGAAACAAGGTTGGGTGATGTAAGCCTCTACCCAAGGTCTTGATTTCCACTTCACCACAACAACATAGATCGATACATGTGAATAAAGGTGTTGAGGTCAAACATGAACGAAATCATCTGATTATCAGTCAATAACGGAGACCGTTAACAGATGCGAGGATGGCCACTGATAATGGTGATGGTCTCCAAGATGCACAGTACAATCTAGTGAGTTGACTAATGTTTTTGTTGTCGAACACTTGTAGAATCGTTTATCTAAGAGCCAATAATGAAAACCCTTGATCAAACACAAGGTGACTTGCCACTGATGTCTAAAAGTACCAAGGCACTGAAGTGTTTCTAGGTCTTCTTCCTAGATAGAGTGTTAAAGTTGATAGGAAGAGACCTGTCGAAAGGTAGGAAATAAGGTGTCTTATATCAGTCGACACGAAATAGGACAAGAATTATTGTTTTTTGAGGAATCTTTTGAACATTGGATCAAAGTGACAAAGGGCATGATAAAATGATATGCTTGATGGTTTGATGGAGGAAACAAAAGATGAAGGCTTTCCTTTGAACAATAGAAGTCACGACACAATGGTTTTAACCATGCAGCACTAGACTCATGAACACCAAAGAGTGTTAGGATGCAGAGATGAAATAACATGGGTATATAGGCTAAACTCATAGGATGGTAAGGTTCATATTGAGAGGCCATCACAAGGAACGTTTATCTGAGGGAGTGCCATGTTCAAGGGAGCGATTGCTGCCAAAAAGCTCTTTTCAAAATACTGAACACAAAGCAATTGTATTTTCCATTTCCCCGTCTGATTATTTTAGTGAGTCCAGACGGGTAAATTCATTTTCCTTTTCATGTTTTAAGAGTCTAAAAAGATCGTAAAAGAGTGACTCTATCTGCTATCTGATTAGTTTAATGAGTCTAGACAGGCAAACACATTGGTTTTTTCATGTTTCAAGAGACTGAAAAGATCGTAAAGAGCAACTCCATTCCTCGTTTGTTTAATTTAATGAGTCGAGATGGGACAACTCGGTAGTCTTTTCATATTTCAAGAATCTGAAAAGATCATAAAGAACGACTATAAGGTGGTCCCTTTGTCATAATTATTAACCGAGTACGACAAAGGTTTAATAGTATACCCGAAAAGGTTCCTTTTCCATAAGTTAATCTATTGATTCCGGATAAAGAGAAACCTATGCTCAATAGACGTTTGCCTCATTTTGTTACAATTACAAGATGGAGTAAACTCGATATTCATTGTGAAAAGTTATTGAGTCATGCGACAACAAACTCAATATACCTTCATTGAATTTTAACGAGTCAAATGAAGAAAACTCGAGGTATCTTTTTCAGTTTAATGAGTGAGGAAAAAGAGGTAAAAGAACTTCTCATTCCTTCTTCTTAGATTTAACGAGCCTAAAGAAGGGAAAAACTCAGGTATTTTTCAATTTAAGAGCAAAAAAGGGTCCCAAAAAAGAAAGTGCTCATATCATCATTGTAGGTTTTTAACAAGCTCGGTGAAAAAAAAAGGGGGTTTTTTCGATTTAACGAGTGAGAAAAGTTCCTAAAAAGAATGCTTGAAGCTTATTCATAAGTTTTTAATGAGATTGAATAAGGAACTCTAGGTTTTCTTTATTTTAAGAGTGATAAAAAGTCCCTAAAAAGAATGCTCAGTCTATCTTTTTCAATTTGGTGAGCTAGACAAAGAGAGAAAAAGAGTTGCTCAAACCGTCATTGTAGGTGTTTAATGAGCTCGATGAAAAAAAACTCATGGATTTTTCAGTTCAAGAGAAAGAAAACATCCCATACAATAAAGCGCTCATTGAGAATCGAACACGGTCATTTCTGCCATTCAATCCTGAAAGTTCTTTCATCAAAAAATGAGCAATTTCTACCAATATGGGTTCATGGTTGTTGGCTTGATGTGGCCTGACCCAGGTTTGGAAGTGTTTTAGCCAAACAAATCCCACACTACCGGCCCTTTCGGCAACATTCCGTGCAGTGCGGACTGAAATCTCACCTGAGGTAGCAGGGGAGGGTGCTGGAACTAGGTTTCCACACCCAAAGGATGCCTTGCTGAGGACTGGAAGGGTCGCGAACCAATCTGTGCACTCGCACTACTCTGCTTAGCTCATCTATCCTTTGCGAAGCTTGATGATAAGGATCTTCTTAGATTCTTAGTATTATCATGGTTATTATATATCATATCTAATTCTTACGGTCTTTAAGCAAGCATTTAATAGTTATAACCAGTGCATGCACTTACAGATATGCATAAATTTAGAACACAAGTAAGAAACACATACAGATCTATGATAAAAACACACAATATGACTAGAAAAATTATATCTTATTAATTCCATTCCACCCTGCACACTCAATTGTAGGGGTTCACGCACATAGTTGCAGACTCTACCAGGCCTTTGCGCGCACAGTTGCATAGCCTCTATCTATCTACTATCACCCACAACTCAAACTTACAGAATCAGAGTGACTAATGTATTCATAAACCCATAACACATGAGATCTTCCAAAAATCTCCCTTCTAACCTTAGAGCCTTGCTCTATTTACACATTCCCATGGTCCATGGACCATGGGCAAGCCAACTCACTTTCTATTTTCTTACATTATTTTCGAGTTGACAACCCTTTGACTTGAGTCATTACAATTCATGCGCAAGCCAACTCACTTTCTATTTTCTTACATTATTTTCGAGTGGACAACCCTTTGACTTGACTCATTACAATTCATGCTTCGCACACTTCATGGAACCTTAACCATACTTTTACCCAAAATTGTGGATTTTAAGCCCCAAAACCATTATGCAGGGGATATGCTACCCAACAGGCCCCTAACAGAATCATTGTGACTCGTCTCGAATCACTCAGCAGGTACGAAAATCTTTGCGTGGAGGTCATCTAGCAACTTCTGTTCTTCCGCTATTTGTTGTACCCATTGAACGCGAGCCACCAATGCATCACTATAAGTTTCTGTTGCTTGTCGGGGTTCATATACTACCTACATTTGTACTAACTTTCCCTCGATTTTGGAGGGCACGGCCTTCCCTGGCGCGAAGCTCAGCAGTTACCCCATCCTGCAATTGGTATAGGGTTTCTCTAGGAAGGGTGGCCAAGTTGAACCCCCAACCCCTCATGTCGCCTTCGGCCTCTGTTAGGACAACGCCTGGTGGTAATACTAAGGTGTTCATTTGGGTGGCGCGCACCATCTATTCCGTTGTGAGTGTACCTTCCACGAGGGTCGAAATCATCCCTCCTGGGGGTCATACCTGTAACGCCTAAAATTGTTCTCTGAGCACCCCCAACACAGTTGTCTACTCCGTCATTAATTCCTACAGAGCACCCTTAGTGATATCATGCCTTGGTTCCATACTAGTAAGAAGACCCCCCTCCAAAGTCCTTCTTGTCTTCGTCTTTTTGCGTGCTGGTGGTTGCTCCGGGACGCGCGGTCTCTTCAATTGAGTTGATGTTGTGGTCAGGTCTGTGAGCTCCTATGTCTCCACTTCCCCCTGTAGATCCTACTCTAGGGACATTTCCTCCACAATCTCTTGGGCTAGTGCAGTGGTGGTCTCTGCTACTGCCTCGGTCGCCTCCCTCTGCATGGGTGTTTTATGTTCCTAGCGCGTTCGTTTTGCCAACTTTGTGATGGGTAGCTTGATTTCCTTCTTCCTCTGTTGAGCTGCAATCTTTTCTAATTTGGCTACATCTAGCGCACGCCACTCTAGAGGCCATGCTACCATTTCCTCGAAAATTGCATCATCTGTTGCGATGAATGGAAGATTCACCCATGTTCAAGTGGGATCCTTTCACACCCTAATATATAGATTATTTATATCCGCCTTGAACTCAGTCGTGCTTTGAAAACGGTTGTATATTGTTGGGGATAACCGTGGTCCGCGGTTGATTCATGTCTGGATACTTGCCTCCATGAATATCAAAAACACCTTGATTTCATGAATCCTTGTGGCATCTTTCATAGCTCGGAGTGAGATATACTGCACAGCTTCAGGTAGGTTCTTGTTAATGTCGGAAAACTAGTTGCCCTTCTGCAGCTCTCCTGCAACCAGTAGGATTGTTAGGAGCAACCATGCGTAATGGAAAGTCTTACCGTGCTCCTGGGCTTCCTAACAATTCATAAAAAATTTGTCACATAGAAACTGCGCCCAGTTGAACTGAACCCCTTCTGCGCATTGCTCCATGAGCGTAATGAAAAAGGTGGGCACCTCGTTTGCGTGGCATTTCCCCATGAGCTTACTGGCTAGTAACTGGGTGGAAATGCACACCCCTCAGTCTTTGATTCTTGCTATTGCATACCCTTGCTTCTGCTTTTCTAGCTAGTACTTAACCTTCATGGCTTCTGCAAGGTCGCTACATGTTCCAGCTATATCTGCAGGGTCGTTCCCTTTAGTAGGCATATGGAATTCGGTGTATTAAATCGGCCGTGATGGGAATCAATTCCTCCAGCCAGAGATACCCATCATGTACTAGACATAGTAACTATCGGATAACAAATATTGTCATGGCCGCACGGTGATAGTGGAGTAATCCACCTTAGATTGAGTAATCCCACCTCCTCGAGTTCAGTGGTGATTACCTTGCCTTTCTTTGCCATTGACAATTTACTAAATCGTGGTGATGCTTGGACTAGCCCCATAGTCTATTTGTCTTTCTGGGGTCGTGGCATGCGTGGGGACTTTGGAACCTCTAAGGCAATGGCCACCTCTCCCGGCTACTTCTAGGTCAGATAGGGCTTTTTTGCGAACCTACCCTAGTTCTAGACATGGTTTCTATCATGGATTCACTTGGGTACGTACTCATGGATGGCCAAGTAGCAGGGTGCTTGCTGCTCTGCACTGGCTCGAGTCTCAAATATCCACAAGTTATTGTGGAGCTACCCTAATGGTTTCTATAGGAACGTGTGAGTTTGAATTCAACACTTCCCTCCACTTCTGATTCATTAATATCTTCTTGGCAGAAAAAAATTTCGTATATAGCTCGGAACTCTTGTCTTAATGGCCCATTGCCTGCTCCTTTCTGTCGTAACTCAGACTTCTTATCATGAATAGTGACATCAACAATCACTTCCCAGCCTTCACACACGGCAGCACAGCCTCATCTACGTGACTGCGATATTACTGACCGACTCGCCCTGGATGGAACCTTCTTTCCGTGTAGTACTCTTACAAACTTATTTATAGTCCCGCACCTCCTTTCAACTGCTTGGAGCACTGAGACTGTGCTTTCCACAGATAGTCAGGTGGTCACACCCCACGTGCAAGACTTCCGCTTCCCTGCTAGCCCGGGCTACGGGCATCCTTCGAGTACCTTTGTATGTGGTAGCACATTGCATTCTACGCTCCTTTGCTTAGTAAGGTGCAGTCGCAGCCATTATAGTAGGGTCACAACAGTTGCCAAGCCTGGTTTCCTTAGTTCTGCGTAGTCCATTTGTGCGCCTCCCGTGTTTAGTTTGCTAATTTCTTCGTCCAAGATCATGCCTTTTCTCCTCAGCCATGCCCATTCTTCATCTAGTTCATGAAGTTTCAAGCTCTCACACTGAATGGCTTCCTGTAATTGGCGAATTGCTTTACCCCGGCCCTCATGTCCTGTCCAAATTGTGGGAGCTTCCACTATACTCCTGATTTCATCTTGCCTTATCGAAAATGGGATCACCTTCGCCATCCTCTTGTTACTTATGGTCCTATATGCCCATCGAACCCTGGGTAAATGCAAATTCTTATTAGTTTGTTTTTCTGGCGAACTGTATGCATATTTCTACCTGTTTTTCTGATTACTCTATCGCAATCAGCTGGCATAACGCGTCACTTTTCCTGCTATCACCTTCTACATTCGCGCCAGGTCCCCCTAGCCTTATGATAGGTATTGTTGAGTCGTGAAAATGTCATTCATTTCCATTACACTTTCACTATTATGTCCATTATATCACCTCCATTTCACTATTATGTCACCACATTCATCCCACTTTCATTATCATTGGGCCACATTTATGTTTTTCCAATCTTTATTAATTCTAAGCCTTTTAAGTGAATTTGTGGTTAAAAATTAGGAAATAATGTGCATAAGCTTATACCTAACCAATGGGTTGAGATTGTTGACATGTGTAGGTTGAAAGGAGGCTTATAGAAGACCCTTATGTGGCACTCTAAGGCCAAATTCGAATTTGAGTGGAAAGAATCATGGGATCATGAGGATATGTGTCACATCTCCTAATTGTATTGTAACTCTAAAAAGACATGTGTCTTATCAGTTCCTATTTTGATTAGGACTCTAAAGGTAGAGGGAGAGATTCATGGACTCTCATTAATGAGATGGCTTCTCATCTTTTTGTATAAATAGGAGATCTCTCTCCTTCATTTGTTAGCTTATTAGTCTCAGCTAGCTTGGCTTGGCTTTTAGTTATTTAGCTTGGAGTTTGTAGTTCTTCCTTGATGGCTTTTGAAAGCTTTGAAGAATTTGAATAAAGTTTTGATGTTCTCAGCATGGAAGGAGATGTGAAGTAGATGTCATGGAGCATATTAGAATGTAAGGTAGATTAGATTTCATTTTGTAAATTTTGCTTTGATTTCATTATGTCATTTGATTGCTTTCAAATTTGACAGATTAGATTTTTCATTCATGCAATTTTAATTCATGCAAGTGTGTTCAACCGATTGATTGAGATTAGTAATGCACATAGCTTTTTAATGACTAATGACATGATGGAATTATCTTGTCCTTCTGCTGATTTATTTTCTTAGTTCTAATTCCAGCACTGTTTATTTCTTTCAGTTTTGTTTTGTTCATTTACTTTTCTACAAGATAGATATTAGACTACTCGTGTCATTTTCAGTTACCTCCTATAGCTAGAGTGAGTCGAATGGTGAGGGATTGAAGTATGAATGTGTAGTTTGATATTAGTTTATTTGTCTCCAAGTTAGTGATTAGATTACTCGTGTAATTTTCAGTTACCTCCTATAGCCAGAGCGAGTCGAATGGTGAGGGATTGAAGTATGAATGCGTAGTTTGATATTAGTTTATTTTTCTGCTAGTGATTAGATTACTCATGTGATTTTCAGTTACCTCCTATAGCCAACGCGAGTCGAATGGTGAGGGATTGAAGTATGAATGCGTAGTTTGATCTTAGTTTCATTTTATGCAATTTAGATATCAGATTACTCAATTTGTTTATGATTACCTCCTATAGCCAGAGCGAGTCAAATGGTGAGGGGTCAGAATATAAGTTGATGTAATATGATTTAGTTTACTTTGCTTACATTTTTTGAATTGCTTTAAGTTCAGTTTTGTTTTTATACAGCAGCAAGGATACTGGGTTTCATGGTCACTATCTCACTGTTTGGTTTAATTATAATTTAGGTACATTTTTATTTTCTCTTAGTAATTGATTTCATCATTGCAAGTTTGAAAACCTTTTTGAAAACTTTGATCAGTATTTCATCTTTTGTTTGATGAAGTAGCTGCATATTTACACGTTGTTTAAGTACAATTCATCATAACAGGTTTTAAGATCTTTTAAGTGCTAAGTTTTGGAAGTTAACATTAGGACATAGACTTGTCTGAAAATCTACATCCAATACTTGACTTTAAAAATATTTTTAAGACTAGAATAGGAAATTCCATTTGCATAGATACCTTTAGGAAAACAACAAAAACAAAACCCCAAAACAAACTAATCTATAAAAACAAGTAAGAAAAATGTTAACTAAGCACATATGGTGCACCACACTTCATCAGTTTACGATACCCGGATTGATAATTTATGTACAGCAATTTAAGACGTTAAATTGACTAGACATTTTTGGCGTCGTTGCCGGGGAAGTGTAATTAGGAGACCTTATTTCTTACATCTGAATTTTTTTTAATAATTCTTGAGTATGCTCTCCTCCTGCACTTCGTGTGATCTAGAGGATCATAAAAAGGATTGTTAAGTAAAAAAATTTAATAATTCTTGAGTATGCTCTCCTCGTGCACTTTGTGTGATCTGGAAGATCATAAAAAAGATTGTTATGCCTAAAAAAAAAAAAAAAGAGGAGACAAAATAAACTTCATCATTTCAATTGATTTAAGAAAAAAAAGGAAAAAAAATGAAACCCAACTGCTTTGATAAGTTCAAATTGTCCAAAATTGACTGGTTATGGTTTGTAGTGATCCTCAAAACACTGTATCCTATTTTAATAAGGTTTTGCAACTTAGTTGCGGAAAGTGCCATGATTCTGCAGCTAGTTCAGAATTCCGCAGCTGTTTCAAGGTTTAACACATTACAAGCATCCAATAAAAAAACCGACCACATGGACATATTCAGAATTGTCCTAACATGAATCCTATCCTATTCGCCCAGCTCAGATCAATAAAAAAAACCAGCCTAAAACCTCAGTCAAAGTCCTGTTTTTAGCATGTTTTTCTTGAAGTCTTTGCTGTCTGAAATTGAAAATCATTAATCCTTTTTATGGCTATCTTGAATCCTAGCTTTCACTGTGGCCTTAACAAGAAATATGCATCACTGTCCAAGCCTTGGCCTTGAAATAAACCTGCAAGAACATTTGTTAAAAAACAAGAAACAAAACCATTGTTTTGTTTAATGAAATGTATATGTATATTTTTAATTTTTGAAAATATAACAATATAATTTTTATTAAACAAAAAAATTTAAAATATATATAAAAATTAAAAAACATTAAAAAAAATAAAAATTAAAAACCTGCAATATCCTCCTCTAGATGTTTGCCTGACTCTCAGCAGCAGCAACCCAGGCGGGGAGTTGCTACTGATATTAGGGAAGATGCAGGACCTTTATGCTGTAGAAATTGTTTCTGTTATTTATTCTGATCTTAATCCAGTCATAGATGAACCAGCAGAGGCTATTTTTCTGTGCTGAAAATTGCAAATCAAATCCAACAGCCTCATGCACATCATAATCAACGATAATTAAACATCACATGCTTTGAAATAAGATAGAAAAGCAACAATGCTTATGATCCGTCTTCTCCTCAATACGCAACAAGATGTGTGTATTGTTCTTTTATCTCTGTGCATCATTTTTTTTGGACTGTCAGCATAATCAATTTGTGGATTGTTCACTCCTGCTCCGTGAAGGTGGACCACCATTAGTGACAAGCACAACTAAGGAAATTACGCAGAAAATCAAACTAGAAGGCCGAATGCAACAATTCCTAATAATGCAGAACAGTAAAAATGTTAATTCAGGAAGAATGCAAAACACTGAAAAAACATCAAATTTCAAACACACTATTTTCCCAAATGGAGACGAATTTGAAGAAAAGAAAACATGAGTTTTTTCTCTAGCTAGGTCAATTAGATAACCCTAAAACCGTTTGAAGAAATTTGTGGCAGTCTTGGAGAAATACTCGGTTCTTTGGAGCCCATTTTTGCCTGCCGTGTGTAAAAAACGGAATTTTCAATTAAATGAGCAGACAGTGATTTAATTCGGCGTGCTTGAGAAAGGGGAATTCTAATTTGGTTTTGTGCTGGCACCTACTCTACCTCTACCATGTCTTCCACCCTTTGCCACCACGTCTTCTTCCCTTAATGCCACCCGTTTGCAATTCGTTAACGCCTGTTAACAACAGTTTCAATTTAAGACGGCTCTCCATTACGTGATCTGGTTGGGTACGGCTCTTCACAGCATCACTTTATTTTTAATTCATGATTATGGTATTAAGAATCTTGCTAGGATTACTACCAGTTTTCTAATGACTAATGACAAAATCCGCAACCGTTTTATAAACATGCTTGTGTCCATTCTACAGCCACCCAATTTTAAAAATTGTCGGATGCACTTTCTTCCCCTACTGTTCTATTGACCTCATGGCTTCATTTCCACCATGCTCACATAAGCCTTCACCCCATTTTGTTCTTTATTCCACTTCATTCCATGTACCTATTCTTTGATATATGCTTACAGTTGATGGTCTCCTTCATAAACCTTGACCATCTCTGCTAATTCAGACGAGTTTTAAATAACAGAAGGAAGGATGGGACGTTTGTTGAGGGCAGAAACTTGAGTTAAATTGAGTTACATCCTCCACATTTTTTCTTTTCCATGCACATAGCCACTCCATTTCACAATATTTTCTACACTCTGTTTTCATTAGCTGCAGAATCCAGCCACTTTCCGCAGTTGATTCAACTTTCGACAGCTGGTTCAACTTTCCACCGCTATTTTTATTAAACTCTAGGTTGCAGGTGTCAGCAAGTAAAACAAGCCACATGGGTCGCTGAGGGAATGTCATTACATGAATGGTGTCCTATTCATTTGATCCAATTTGATGAAAAAGACCCCGGTCAAAGGGAAGTCAAATTGTGTGTTATCACTGAGTCGCCACACTAAGTCGCTGCATGTCAAGGAAAAAATAATAATTTTGAATCAATGAAATGAATAAGTTATTTGCTCACTTTTCTGAAGGCATTGATTAATTTTGGACTGATGATGAAAGATGAATGTCTAACTTTGTATTCAAGATTTTTAACTACATAAACCGTGCACACTTTGCAGCTAAAGTCCAACTTCGTAGACTGAAAAAACCCTCATTGTTCAAATCAGCCTAACTTTTTCATACGAAATCAGATTTTGATGATTTAAGTACCATCGGAAAGATATCAACAAGATCAACACAATGAGAAATCCATCATTAGAATTTGAAATGGAAAATAATGAAATAAATTGCTGAAAAGATGCAACATTCAACTTGGGGCACCAATTCCAAAGCAGGTATAAATGCTTTTGATTTTTCTTTTAAGAACTTGTTTCATTAATACGAATTTTTAGTTTTGTGTGTAAATATCATAACTAGAGAGATTGATCACCTCTCTCCTTTGATAACCTTACATTCCATTGCAGAAGAAGTATTAGTTTTTTTTGCAGGTTTTAGGAGGAAGGACAAATGACTACAAGAGAATGGTGTCTCTCTAAGAGACCAATTTGTTTCATAAAAGGATGATCAGCAACAAAGAGAAAATATGTTGATGCCAAATCAGATCCAAACAC
Organism: Pinus taeda; assembly: GCA_000404065.3. Classification (NCBI taxonomy): domain Eukaryota; kingdom Viridiplantae; phylum Streptophyta; class Pinopsida; order Pinales; family Pinaceae; genus Pinus; species Pinus taeda. The sequence goes on from APFE030528781.1 coordinate 102,225, forward strand.
TTGAAAAACTTTCAGATACTATTGTCTCCATCACATTCATACCTCATGGTAAACCATTCACCTCATTTCACTCCATATTTTTCATTTATATTCACATACACTTTCCATCTCTTTTTCTCCATTCATAATCCACAAATAAAAGAAAGAGGCTCATTCACATGCTTATTGCCCATTACCATTTCTGCTCTCCACTGCCATCTTCCATTTCTTGTCATTTTCATTTTCGCAAATAAGCCCTGCTTCAATGCAAATTCTTGAGTCCATAGCCCTTTGAGTCTAAGTTCTTTGTGAAAACACTTTGAGGCTTGCATGCCTTAATGGCAAGTCCTCATGCTGACAAATAATGGGAATACATTAATGTCCCTTGTTCGTCAGATCTTCTAGGTGACTCGACTTCGGAAAATTCATTCGTACCTAGCAAGTTGTATTTGGGCATCTTGACTCTCATTGTCATCAATGGTGAGAGGTCTCGTGTTGACTAGTGACATCCATTAATGGCCACTAAGCCAACAATTTCCTACTATGTTCGACATTAGAACATCTTTTCACATAGTAGGAATTGTGCCAATGAGTTTTGAAGACATGAAGACTATTATTTTTAGCATTTTGGAGCAGATTCAACAACTTTTAGTAGAAGCAATAAAAAGGCATCTTATCTCTCTATCCGTTACTCCTCTTGTTCAGCCACTTGAAGAAGAATATGATCCGAATTTTTCATCCACCACACATACAACTCATCCATTCCAAAGGGTAAGTGAAGGTACGTCATTTTCTAACTTTTGACCATAGAATTCCATAAAAAGATAGAATGATAATTGTTGGAAAAACATTTCTCTTCCTCATTTTCATAAAAATTGGGGTTTTGTTTGAAATACCATCAAGTTGGGGGGGGGGGGGGAATACATTCATATTCATATTTTTCCATGTCCATATAATATTTGGGAGCCCACATACTTCCAACATATATTAACTATTACATTGTTATTATGAGCATACAATGGCTTTTCAAAAAGTTCTTAAAGGATAAATTGGATACAAACAAAATCATGGTTGTCACACAAGAACCAACCATCATGCAATTCAATAAAGATATACTTTGCAACAATAATCAAAATATCATTATGCAAAGTTCAAAAATCAAAATAGAATGCAACAACAAAAAAAATAAAATTGGTTGTAACACAAGAACCAACCATGTTGCAATTCAAGTAAAACACTTTGCAAAAATATGAATTTATCAAATGATATCATGCAAAGTTAAGCCAAAGCTCAAGGATCAAAAGAGTTAATGTAATATATATTGCATGAGGACATGCAATAGCTTCAGTTGGGGGGTATGTTGAGTCTTGAAAATGTCATTCATTTC
>APFE030528781.1:104280-150516 GCA_000404065.3 Pinus taeda
TGAAAATGTCATTCATTTCCATTACACTTTCACTATTATGTCCATTATATCACCTCCATTTCACTACTATGTCACCACATTCATCCCACTTTCATTATCATTGGGGCACATTTATGTTTTTCCAATCTTTGTTAATTCTAAGCCTTTTAAGTGAATTTGTGGTTAAAAATTAGAAAATAATGTGCATATGGGTTGAGATTGTTGACATGTGTAGGTTGAAAGGAGGTTTCTAGAAGACCCTTATGTGGCACTCTAAGGCCAAATTCGAATTTGAGTGAAAAGAATCATGGTATCATGAGGATATGTGTCACATCTCCTAATTGTATTGTAACTATAAGAAAACATGTGTCTTATCATTTCCTATTTTGATTAGGACTTTAGAGGTAGAGGGAGAGATTCATGGACTCTCATTAATGAGATGGTTTCTCATCTTTTTGTATAAATAGGAGATCTTTCTCCTTCATTTGTTAGCTTATTAGTCTTAGCTAGCTTGGCTTGGCTTTTAGTTATTTAGCTTGGAGTTTGTAGTTCTTCCTTGATGGCTTTTGAAAGATTTGGAGAGCTTTGTTGTACTTTGTAATTTTGAAGAATTTGAATAAAGCTTTGATGTTCTCAACATGGAAGGAGATGTGAAGTAGATGTCATGGAGCATATTAGAATGTAAGGTAGAGTAGATTTCATTTTGTAAATTTTGCTTTGATTTCATTTTGTCATTTGATTGCTTTTAAATTTGATAGATTAGATTTTTCATTCATGCAATTTTAATTCATGCAAGTGTGTTCAATCGGTTGATTGTAGATTAGTAATACACATAGCTTTTTAATGACTAATGACATGATGGAATTATCTTGTCCTTCTGCTGATTTATTTTCTTAATTCTAATTCCAAAACTATTTATTTCTTTCAATTTTGTTTTGTTCATTTACTTTTCTGCAAGATAGATATTAGACTACTCATGTCATTTTCAGTTACCTCCTATAGCCAGAGCGAGTCGAATGGTGAGGGATTGAAGTATGAATGCGTAGTTTGATATTAGTTTATTTTTCTGCAAGTTAGTGATTAGATTACTCATGTCATTTTCAGTTACCTCCTATAGCCAGAGCGAGTTGAATAGTGAGGGATTGAAGTATGAATGCGTAGTTTGATATTAGTTTATTTTTCTGCAAGTTAGTGATTAGATTACTCATATCATTTTCAGTTACCTCTTATAGCCAGAGCGAGTCGAATGGTGAGGGATTGAAGTATGAATGTGTAGTTTGATTTTAGTTTTATTTTATGCAATTTAGATATCAGATTACTCAATTTGTTTATGATTACCTCCTATAGCCAGAGCGAGTCGAATGGTGAGGGGTCAAAATATGAGTTAATGTCATATTATTTAGTTTATTTTGCTTACAGTTTTTGAATTGCTTTAAGTTCAGTTTTGTTTTTATACAGCAGCAAGGATATTGGGTTTCATGGTCACTAGCTCATTGTTTGGTTTAATTAGAATTTAGGTACATTTTAATTTTCTCTTAGTAATTGATTTCATCATTGCAAGTTTGAAAACCCTTTTGAAAACTTTGATCAGTACTTCATCTTTTGTTTGATTGAAGTAGATGCATATTTACACTTTTGTTTAAGTACTAATTCCATCAATAACATGTTTTAAGATCTTTTGAAGTGCTAAGTTTTGGAAGTTACCATTAGGGACATAGACTTTTTCTTGAAATCTACATCCATACTTGTCCTTTAAAAGTATTCTTAAGACCTTAGAATAGGATTTCCATTTGCATTACATACTTTAGGAAACCAACAAAAACAAAACCCCAAAACAAAATAAAATCTATAAAACAATAAAGTAAGAAAAAGGTTAACTAAGCACATATGGTGCACCACACTTCATCAGTTTACGATAGCTGGATTGATAATTTATGTAGAGCAATTTAAGACGTTAAATTGGCTAGACAGGTATTCCACACTGCCGCATTTTTTGCGCGCAATTCCCCTACTTGCGCACTGTGCTGCTTCTGTTTCAATATCATCTTTTCATAGTGGTCTATAGATTTCTCAATGTTTGTTGCGCCCTCATCGGTTGATGGTTCCCTTACTTCGGTCGTCACGCATTGCAATTTTCTCACCATCATATTACAATTCAGCGTTGTTACTTCATGCAATTGGTTCTACTATCGCTCTATCTCTTCATCTGAATCTGACATGCAGGAGATGTTGTGTTCCCATGAGATTCTCCCGTCTGCTATCGGATTCACTAGATTCTGATCTTGCGTTGTTATTTGGTAGATGCAGTCTAGTTCATTGTCACTATGCTCATTGTGCACAGGTTTAGTGTAACACTCTCCTTCAACCGGATCTAGTGGGACTATTACCCGGAGGGACTTTTTGTCAAATATCAATTTTCGTTTCTTTAGGTTGATGACTCCATTCATGTCCATGGCCCAATCTATTCCTAACAAGGCGAGGTAAGGGTTACTGTCATCCAAAATCTCTATCACCTCAAAAAAAAATTGTGTGCTCGCATCTTCGATGTCCACTATGACTCCCTGCAATCTCCCCATGGGCAAGATCTTCTATTGGTTCACCATCTGTAATTGAATAGGAGACCATTGTAGTGCGCGCCTGCCCATGCATTCCCAAGTCTATTTAGGTAGCACATTTGCATCTGACCCCAAGTCCAAAACAACCTGATCCATCTCATAATCACCAATCTGTTCAGTCAATCGCATTTCCCACCCGGTGCGCAATGCATGCTTGCCTAGTTTCCAGACCATCCGCGGTTCACCCATCCCAGTGCACCAAGTTATCAGTTCTTGCAATCCGTTAACTGCTTTATTGTCCCGTACTAGCTTCACGCATGTCTCTAAAAAGGTAGTCAGCATAGAGGGATCCATTTCTGGCTCAGTTTTATCCTTACTACTTGAAGTAGAGGTCTAAGTGAAGTTCTTCTTAGCTTCCATAAAAGTCTCCTTTGCGCATTCCAAATCAAACTCAGGTTGCTTTATAGGGGCCTTGCGAACCCAGGTATCCTCCTCAGGTTTCTTCCCCTTATCCTCTCCTGTGGTTGCACTGCTCCTGAGCACCATGTTCACGTTAGGGTCCTCTTTGCACAGTTCAACTTTCATCATTTGCATGTTTTGTGTGAGGTTAGACTGGAGCACCCCTTTCTCACACATTTATGTGATTAGTGTGGGGCAATCTACTACTTCATGATCAAACTGGTAACAGTATGGGCAACATGTTCTGGTCGGGTTTGTACAGTCACGCATGTAGTGCCCACAATTGTAGCAGATTAACTATCCACGCCCTCATCTAGGTCCCATTCCTCCTCGTCCCCATCCACATCCCGAGAATCCATTGCGCACTGTTGCTGCGGTTGGATCCTGACCTCGGGCCTCAATCTACATTCGGTAAGCAGGTGTCTGATCCATCAACAACTCATAACTTCAGCAATTTCGTTCGTCATGGCCCACTGATCTACAAAAACTACAAAATAGTTGCTCGGGGGTTGTGTAAACTTCTGCAATAGATGACAGTTATCTGTTGTGTGCTTTCCTCCTACTTAACAGATCGCGCACCAGAGCATGGGCGCCGTGCTTGACCCTGCCCGTGCCTCTGGTCTCAACGGCATTGGTTCCCCCCTACCAAATAGTTTGCGGATATCAGATAATGATCCTTATTGTGGCCCTGGCTTTTACATTTTATGCACCACACCTCTTCTTGCATTTCTAGCTGGGGCACCTTATTTTGTTTCAAACTTTACATCTCTAAGCATAGGTTTTGTAGTTGCGCATGGATTTGTTGAACTCCCAACCCAGGATCTTGTATTGGAGTTTCATGCAACCTCATCACTATCTCTAATGCTTCAGCATAGGTTGAGATCTTTTGTTGTGACAACGTCGTCCTCAGGTGCGGTGTTAGAGAGGCCACAAACCGAGCGTGGTGTTGCGCATCCATCAGTGTCATGTTAGCTCCGCAAATCATGCTCTTCAAGCGCTGATCCAGATCCCAAGGGGTATGATCTGGTAGCATTAGGATCTCCTTGAACCCGATGATTGACTATGTCTCTAATTTTGGTCGACTAAATTCTTTGTTCAATGCATCCTGGATCTCTGCTATTCCCGCATTTGGATGATCGCTAGAGTGCTTTATATACCATGTCAGCGCGTGATCCTATAGTGGGCTTACCAAAGTAGCCTTTTTTATCTTATCATCTGTAACGCCTTGGTCTTCCCATACTGCCTTTACCACAAACCAGAACTAATATGGTTCCTCACTTCATATGCCTCTAAATACGGGCAACCTGATTGCACTCGCCATTCCAACCCTCGGTGGTGGTAGAGGTGGGGTAGGTAAATATGGGGTTGATGTAGGCGATGTGGGTGATGGCAAGGATGGCAGCGGTAATGGGGGGATGTGCTTCTTTATCAACTTGACCGCGTTTCTCAGAGAGAAAAACCTGCGAGCTCCTCCTCACTTTCTCGTGACAGTGAAATCAGGGGATTGTTCTCTAACACTTTGATCCCTTGGTAACCTCTTCCACTTCACATTACCCTAGACATCAATGGATTCTCATAACCCATTTTTCACATAATAGCATTTTAATCTAGGTAGTCAATGATCTGATATACTTACCCTGCGGTCCCTTGAGAAAACATCGCTCTGCCTTGCTATAGCTCACAGTGGTGTCTATCGTGAACTCAATGATAAACCCTCCTGTTATCCGATCCAACCAGTGATCTACCGCCCATGCGATTTTATCTTTAGACATCTCTAGACTACGTACCAACTCTGGAGTCCAGGCAATGGGTTGATCAAGTCTGTACCTCCCTTGACTACCAACTAGTCTCGCGATCCACTCATACAATTCTATCGAGAAGGACGAGAAGAAGATCTCATGGATTTCCATGTATAAGTAGCGATCCAGCCACCTCTCTTTAGATATATGTGGAGTTTTGTTTTCCTATACTAGAAACTCGTGGAGCTTCTGATCCAACCAATCTTCAATATCTTTCTTCATAGGGTTCTAGTGTTCCGACATCAAACATCCCTTAGGCAGATCCCAATTTCGGCAATGGAACCATTTGTTGGATTAATGGGGCCTGACCCAAGTTCAGGAGTGTTTTAGCCAAACAAATCCCACACTATCAGCCCTTTCGACAACAGTCCACGGAGCGTGGACTAAAGTCTCACCCAAAGTAGTAGGGGAGGGTGCTGGAACCAGGTTTTTGCACCCTAGGGATGTCTTGATGAGAACTGGAAGGGTCACGAACCAATCTGTGCACTCGTAATACTCTGCTCGGCTCATCTAAGCTTCGTGAAGCTTGATGATGAGGCTCTTCATAGATTCTCAGTATTATCGTGGTTATTATAGATCTTATCTAATTATTACAATCTTTAAGAAAGCATTTAATAGTTATAACCAGTGCGCGCACTTACGAATATGCATAAATTCAGAACATAAGCAAGAAACACATATAGATCTGCGATAAAACACACAACATGACCATAACAACTTATCTCTTATTAATTTTGATCCAGTACAATCCCATTCCACCCTATGCACTTAGCTGCAGGGGTCCACACACACAGCTGCGGACTCTGCCAGGCATCTGCGCACACAGTTGCAGAGCCTCTATCTATCTACTATCACCCACGACTCAAACTTACAGACTCAGAGCGACTAATGTATTCATAAACCCATAGCACATCAAATCTTCCAAAAGGCTCCCTTCTAACCTTAGAGCCTTGCTCTATTTATACATTCCCATGGTCTGCGGACCATGGGCAAGCCGACTCACTTTCTATTTTCTTACATTATTTTCGGGTGGACAACCCTTTGACTTGGCTCATTACAATTCGTGCTTCATGCACTTCACAAAACCTTTACCATACTTTTACCCAAAATTTTGGACTTTAAGCCCCAAAACCATTACGTGGGGGATCTGCTACCCAACAATGGTGCTTGATCAATATCATAAGAAATGGACTACCTATACTTTAATGACTTCAATTAATATAAGTCATGTCTCCAAAGTGATTATAAGGGAGTTATTGCACCTCCACTTTAACCATTTGCATCATTTAAGAGCTGTGAGTGTGTTTTGGAGCTAAAGTGGAGTAGATTTTCCATGGATGATTGCGGGTGATCCGGGCAACCATTCGACTTGTCGTCTATCCCAAGTAGATGCAGAAATCATTATCTTGCATTATTCAACCTTTTTAAGCTACTTTTGGGATGGATGTTTAGATATTTGGGGAGCCGTAGTTTGTTTATTGTGCCTAACGCCCCCTTTCAGGCCTGTAGGGAACGTTAAACACCCTTTACGACCTGGGGGAGGGTGTTAATCCTCTTTGTTTTCCACAAGGGGGGGAGTTAGTACATGAGGGCACACTCTAACACCCCAGTAAGTGTTTTCTTGAGATTGTTTGCACCATTTGCACTTATTTCTAGGTTGATATGTGCAGTTTTGGGGCCATTATGACTAGTCTATGGAGAGAACATGCCCATGATCGATAAGAATTTCTTATGTGAAATGTTCTAGCTTGTATACTTGCATTGCGCTAATGTGGTTTGATGAATTATGCACATTTGGAATTGATGAAAGGTTAGGAGGACCTTTTGAGCTGGATTATTCAACATTGGGATGAACACCAATAAGTGTTCAGGATCGAGGACCATGAGCTTACTATTGATAGAGATGACATATATTTCTTGATAGGTTTGTCATGTAGAGGAGCATGGGAAAACTTGACCAGTGGTAGGCTCGATCCCTGATCCACTTTAGAGCTAATTTGAGCTTATTGTATCCGTAAGAGTGGACTTGTTAGCAACAAAGTCCCTATAGACGGATCAGATCGAGGTCTATGAGGGCCATTTTATGGATGATTGTGTGCTTGGCAAGGTCTAAAAGTCCCCATGTTGTGACAAAGACCCAAATGTTGCTTGCAGTCGTGTCCAGCTATAGATCTTCAACTGGTGGGAGGTAGTGATTTATCAGTTGAAGACAGAGTTGAAAGCATATAAGACCCAGACCCAACAAAGTTTTGGGTACGACACTCTCATTGTATCCTTCATACTTGAGAGGGTGATAGTTATGCAACCATGGATGAGCTTAGGTCCCCTCGATCTGAGGGAGCCTAGGCAGAGGAGATGGCCATCGCTCGATCCTCGCATAGGAGGAGGACCCATCTGGAATTTTTTCAAAGTGGATTTATTCAAATGGCTCAATGGTTATATTGTGATGATAGATGACTATGCCTACGAGGGCATGGACTTCAGAAGTGATCCTGACTTGATTTTTCCACCTGGTACAAATTGGGGGCCTCAAGGTAAGAAGGTTTATTTGAGAGTACTTAAAGTTTTTTTAAGCTTTTGAATGCTTATGTTATGTTTTTATTGATTTTATGGGTAAACAAGTATCGACATGAAGCTTTTTGCTTGACACAGATGTGGCATCGCTGCAACCAGTAGGCGAACCTATCCAAGTGATGTGAGGTGGCCAACTACCTGAAGGGGGGGTGATGCTGAGAGTCTTTGCGAGGTTCTCAAGAACCTGGAGGGCTTGAGCATGGGTGCGCCCCTCTTTCCTATGAGGGAGATTCTCGCTCACATGCAGCGACACATAGTTGGTGTGCCTGAGCGGTTTTTCATTCCTCTTCGGAAGACAACTAGAGATGTATTATCTTTTCATGAGTAGTGGACTCTATTAGTAGGCATATGGTATAGCTAGTGGGTGTTTATAGCTAGGCTTAGTAGCCATTTTAGACTTAAAACACCCAAGTTTTGGGAAATTTTCTGATGTAAAAGAATTGATTCGATATATATATAATAGTATATATATATAATACAAAATATTTAGTATTTTACGATGTAAATGTTTTTTAAGTGTTTTTACAAATTTTTAACAGTGTAAATATTTACTTTCATAGATGTATCTATAATGAATGAGATAGATTCCAATCTAACACTTAGTTTGCCAATGAATTAACAACTGTATTAAATTCTCGAGGAATGTGTTCATATGTAATAAGCTCAAATTAACATTCCAAGAGTCGTACCCTTAAATAGTGACGCAACAAGATTGGATTATGAATGTGATAATGATTTATCAATTGCATAACAACGAGCTGAGAGTCTAACCTGACCACCATATTGGAGATGTCGCTTGATGACGCTTCAGTGAGAAGTGAAATTACAGACATGTACTCAGCAATATTGTTGGTGGCAGTACCAATAAAGACCCCACCGGAGAAAAATAGTTTTGACTTAGGTGTGTAAATGACCAAAGTTGCTAATGCAATGTGCGATGTGTGACAACTGGCACCATCCGCGTATCATGCATGACAAGAAATATGTATGAGACAAATACTTCAAGAAATACCAAAACTCCAGTCACGTCAAAAAGAAGCAAAACTTATAAATACATAAAATTACAAAGCACATGCCTAGTGCAATATTAGGCATAATACGTTTTCAGATAGAGCCCATTTTAGGGCTCAGTGAGAGGGACTCCTACCCAATTGTGAAGTTCATATGCCCCTTTTGAGAGGGTTTTCGTGACGACATATGGACCACGCCATAAGGGTTGAAGTGTTCCTTCCCCCAAGAGGTCATGTTTTTTATCATAGAGAAAAACAATATCTCCCTCTTAGTAAGAACGAGGCTTGACCTTTTTGTCGTACTGAGCTTTGACCCGGTGCTTGTGGGCTTTGAGTACCAATTTAGCATCTCAACGGGTTTCATCCAGTTGATTTAGGTATAACAGGTGCTCTTCTTCTACAGTGGTGTTGAGAAAGAGTTCAACAATGATTTATAAGGAAGGGATTTGACACTCGATTAGTAAAACTGCTTCCAAGCCATAAGCTAGTTAAAAAGGTGTAAAGCCTGTAGCATTGTTTACTCAAGTTTAGTATGCCCGCAGCATAGGATATAACATTCGATGCGAGTGGGTTTTATGATTCCCTACTAACCTACTGATCATGGCCTTTAAGATGCCATTGACGGCTTCTAATTGGCCATTATCTTGGGGGTAGTAGGAGGATGATTGATCCTAACAAAAATTGAGCAACGAAGTTAAGTCAAACATCATGTGATTCTGAAAATGGGACCCATGGTATGTAATGATCATGCGGGGCACACTGAAGCGACAGATGACCTGATTGAACAGGAATAATGCAACGGTTTCTCCATCGGCTCGGAAAGAAGAAAGGGCTTCAACCCATTTCATGAAATAGTCCACAGCTACAATAATGTAGTTGTGTATGGCAGAGGAAGTGGGGTTACAAGTTACGAAGTCTATCCCCCATTTGGTAAAGAGGTTGATGGAGATAACCAGGTGTAGTAGGGTCGAAGAAGTGTGCATTTCCTTCGTAAACACTTGACAAGGGTGGCACTACTGGATAGCCTTGATACAATCTTTGAACAAGGTTGGCCAGTAGCAGCTTGTGCACAAAATTTTCTAAGTAGTAGATATGCCAGAAAGATGATCGCCACATGCCCTAGCATGGCAGTCATTTAAAGTGTTCCACCTCTTCATGAGGGAGGCAAATGTCGAAGAACTATATCAACACCACAACAATATAATGTATCATTGAGCACTAAATAGTGCTAAGCTTGGTGCCAGATGCGATGACGGTCACCTGACGATAGTTCAGGGTGGAAATGTTGTGCTTGGAGGTAGATAGAAATGTCACCATACCAAGGGTTAGTAGAGTCGATCAGATAGACAACTTCATCTGAAACAAGATCATGGGCTATCTCGTTGGGATCGACAATGGGAATATCCAACAAAAGTTAAATGAAGACTAAGGAACTTTTCACCTTGGCAGCAGTGAAAACCAAATCAAATTGTTGGAGGATCACTATCCATTTGGAATATTTTCCTCCAATGACTTGACGAGACAAAATTTGTCTCATGGGATTATCCAAGGTGATGACGGTAGTCTGTCGCATGAGTATGTAATGTTGGAAGCGGTTGACAGCAAAGACAACTGCCAAGGATAGCTTTTCCACATGTGAATATATGAGTCCGGGCCTAGCCAGGCCTTTCAACAGATAATATGTCACATGCTCACTTAGGTCATCATGAGTTTGAACCAACACCATTCCTAGAGAGGATGGAAAGGCTTCCAGGTACAGAAGAAATTCATGCCCATAGTTGAGAGCACTAAGGAGTGGGGCTGATATAAGCACCTTTCTCAAGGCATCAAATGATTGTTGAGCTTGATCATCCCATAGGTACAACACTCCCTTTTTAAGTAGGCACATAAATCCTTTTGTCAACACAGCATAATTTACGATGAACCATCATAAGAAGTTTGCTTTCCCATGCAAACTTTGGAGATGTAAAATGGATTGTGGTTCGGGAAATTGAGGAATTGCCTTTACCTTATTGGGATCAACCCTAATCCTGTACTTGGAGACAATGAAACCAAGTAAGAAACCAGACTCGAAAAATTAAACATATTTATGCAGATTCAGATGTATGTTATAGAACCTACACCGAAGAAAGATAGCTCGTAAGTGATCTAGGTGTTGGGCTCACTTCTTGGAATGGGATGGAAGATTGTCCAAGTAAGCCTGAACAATATGTTTGATATCGTGAAATGCGTAATCCATAGCACTTTGAAATGTTGCTCCAACATTATTTAAATTGAATGGGAGTTTTCAATATGCAAAGATACCCCAAGGGCAAATGAAGGTATTTTTGTGCTGGTCTACCGGTTTTATAGTGATCTGGTTATATCCTGAGAAACGAATGAGAAGGATTCACAACTAGCACAGTCATCAATGATTTGGTCGATGAACAGTGTCAAATAATTATCCTTTGGACACACAATCTTCAAGTCTCGATAGTTGGCACAAACGCGGATGGTACCTTGTTTTTATCAACAAGAACCAAATTAGAAACCCATTCCATTAAGGGAATGGGGTAGATGAAACCAACAAGTAAGGAAATCAAGACCTTGGGTAGACGTTTACATCACTCATCCTTGTTTCTTCTCCCATGTTGTGTTTATTTTTTTTTGGAGACAACTCATCAGAATGATCCTATTATGACACAAGCTCTGCATTGTGCTTATCGGCAACCAGCATCGACATATCTCTTTATTGATAAAATCACTCTGACATGACTACTAAGCATGGTAATGCTCAACCCAAGACATGATTTTAGCTGTTATATATATATGTGTGTGTGTGTGTGTGTGTGTGTGTGTGTGTTTGTGTGTGTGTGTGTCTGTGTGTGTGTGTGTGTGTGTGTTTGTGTTGTGTGTGTGTGTGTGTGTGTGTGTGTTTGTGTGTGTGTGTGTGTGTGTGTGTGTTTTATATTAGGTCTCTCGCACCACCTGAAGCTCCGATCCTCTCTCTCGTTTTTCCAAAGAAAAGACAGTTAAATATAAAGTATTTCAACCATCATCATAGCCTCTAATATCACACTTTAGGGGGCATATGTTATACAGGAAAATGACCTCCTCACCAGCTTGGAGGAGAAAGACATGATGACTAAAGGACTGACCAAGTTCACAAGCCCAGTTGTCAAGCTAACTCTATCTACGCACTAGCAACCTGCTTTATAAAGCTTCCTAAAAAAGATAAGGGTGTGTTAGTGCCTAGGGTAACTCTATCTGTTACCTCAAGAAGAGTGTTAGTGAACCTTAATGAGTTTCTATGGGTCAAGGGAACAAGTTGGCCAAGAAATATCCCAAGATTCTCTCCTATGTCAACTCACAAAATTAGCGAAACATCAAAAATTGACCTGTTTGGAGGAATTACTAATTCCTAATGGAGTCTACAAACGGGACAGAGCACAAAGGCATGGAAACATCACTGCTTTTGCTTAATGGAACTCATGAAGAACTTGGAAACGCTATCCTCACATTCTATATATGCAAGGCTAGGGCCATTGTGAAAGAGGTCGAACCATTTGAAAGGATTTCCTATTTTACTATCGAGCATAGTCTTTGACTAAGGCATCAGAAGAGGTTAAGAATGGAGAGAGAGAGGAGTTGGAGGGGTAAGGGAAGGTTGATACAACTGATGGTTGTAATCACTCTTCTCTACATCAATGTAGAACTGCAATTATGTTGTCCACTCTGCGATGTTGGTAGTATAACTTGTTTATATGTTTATGCAATGTCGTTATTATGAGTGGCTTAGATATATGCAACTAGATATATTTATATGTTCATGCATTGTTTATCAAGGTTTTATGTTGTGATATTACTTTTATCTTCTCTATGTGCAGGTTTTGATCTCGAGCTATCTATGATGAGCACCAGTATTGCAGCAAGAATGTTGCAACTCCTGGAATTACCAGCTTTACTTTATCAACTCAAGGTTTGTACAAACTTGGAGGTGACAGTATTGTATACACAAGTAAAAGTGATGGTTCTACCTTTTGTCATTGTTCAACTAGCGAGAGACCACTAGGGTTTTCAAGCTAGACTTCTACGGATTCAGAAGAAGCTTGATTGTTGATGAAAGAAAGAGAAATCTACTCTAGGAGAAAGCTTGTCTACTGCAAATAAGGAAAATGACTAAAATCCTATGCTAAAAACACACCATTCTCTAACTAATTGCTAAGAAAATATGCTTTACAAGAATTCCAAGCCAACATGTATGAAATGCTACTATCTAAAGCATGGAAATTTAAGACATAAAACATCACTATTGTGCATGTAAAGGATTGAAATAAATATGTTTTGTTCTTTTTTTTCTTTTTCTAGAAAATCAAGTGTAAACCCTAATTTCTTTTGGTGATGTGATAGATGGCTTAGTGATTTTGGTGGATAGTTGGGAGGCTTAGGCGATGGTTGGAAGGTTTGGGATACCGATGGGTGACTTGGTGTGGTTCCTAGAGGTTTTCCATCAATTCAGCCCCAAAACAGGCCACTACAGGAAAACCTACATGATGTATTAGAAACCTACATGATTCTTTGTATTTCTACATGATACAATGGAGAGGAAAATGATGGTTGTTGGAGGTGATGGAAGGCTTAGGGAAGGTGGTGAATGGGTGGAATGGAGTGATAAAATGCCTAGGATCACTCAAAACTCAAAACTAAGGTTAGGAGATGGTTGGATTCACTCAACATGCTTGGAGGAATTTGTATGTAAAATGATGAGACTGGTGAAGATCTTAGTGAAAGCAAGCAATGATTATGGATGGACGAAGTTGGAAGGTGGCTACCTGCTATGAGATTCCTTTAGATTTTTGAAGCACATGCCCTATGTCAAACATTTAGAATTTCCAAAAATTCATGTAAACAAGAAGAATTCTAACAAGCTAGAAAAGCAAAATTTAGTGAACTAGCTGTCTACTTCACGCGTGAGGAAAATTTCTGAATGAAATGGAATCATGGATGAGATCTATTGTAAGAATGGAGATGGGAGAGATTGAAATTAGATCCTTCACTTGAAAAAATGATCAAATGTTGTTTCAAGTACAGTAAACTCTAAATCTTATGAGAAAATGGAAATTTGTCTTTTTGGGGCTGCATAAGGGTCTTTTCCTCAAATCATGATCCCCGAGGGAAGAGGTGAGGCCAATACACCTACTGATAGATTTTTGGTGCTCCTTTTATCCCTTCAAACCTGCTACTACAGTAAAGCACAAGTTGAAGCAAACTAATACACAACTGGTCGAATCCATAGTCCTTGGAATGAGATACTTCTAGAGGTAATTTAACCATGAATCTATGAAACTAAGCCGAGCATACAGATACAAGAAGAGGAGCCTTTGCTGCTAGGGTTGGGCCATAACCCAAGAGCTTCAATCCTCTAAGTTAACTTAGTGGACCAAGAAAAAGCTTATTTTCATTATCAAAACAGAAAATTACATCAATGTCTTCCACAAGTCTGGAACTTGAAAATAACTAGTGTTTTTACAACAAAAATTCGAAAACTAATGAGGCTCTAGGCCTCTCTACTTATACAACTGAAGTCCCCAATGTTATCACTCAAATTTTCCTAGAAGTTGTAAAAAGAGGAAAGGGGTCCTAGGTAACCACAAACCAATCTTTTGGATACAGAATCTAGCCAATCTATATCCAGAGAGGGCTCTCTCTTTAAGGTTTAGCTTTGTTTTTTGGAGGATATTAGGCTAGTTATGAAAGCTTTGAGGATTTTGGTTGAGTTTGGTGAAATTCAATAGCAGAGGGGAAGAACTGAGTAATTTAGGCCATTGGGCTAATGGAGTTAGAAGAAATGGCTCAACTAGATTTGGTTTCTCAGCAAAGGATGGCTTCACAGGGCAAGATAGCTAAAACAGGGATCAAATGACAACTTGATAGGGTGGGATGGACTTAAAAGAGATGAAGGGCAATTAAGAATCCTTCAACATCATTTAAGAGAAAAGGAATTGAATGATCACCAGTAAAGAGAAACTAAGAATTCTTTAATAAATGATCAAAATGATTAAACCAGGAAACAAGAGAAATTAAGAATTCACTATTTATGCTAGTTTAGAGGAAAACATCAAGAATATAAACGATTGAAAACAAATTGCATTGAAGCACTTTCTGAGTTAAGATTTTCGTTTAAGTATTCAGATATGAAACATAATTGATATAATAAACAAGAACAAAATACCACATGAGTTATAAATACTTATTTGTCCGATGTCTTGCACATGAATCCTATGAAAAGTCCTTTGTATTAATTCTTCATACAGCCAACCATGAAAGATTTCTCCAACAGCACTCTATTCCAAAATAATCAGTTTTATAGCAATGTCTAAGAACCCACCCTCAACACTCTGAGTGGGGGTGTATTTATACAAAAAACTTTACAATGAAATATCTCATAACAAAGTGAGGTATAACCTGAGATGACTAATGACATTTTACAAGAAAATAGGGCCAGATGACTTCATAGATGAGAGATGAGGCAACCGAATGGTTTGTTGTTCCTATTTTTGAGAGTGTGCTGGAGTTAGGCCCTATGATTTGGCCTCTTGCTGTCCTGGGTGTAATTCTGTGATGGTTGTTTTGTTTTTATCTTCCTACTGATACACTTTACCTGCATCTGATACTCTTTACCTGTTTGATCTTTGTTCATCCTCTTTACCCTCATTGACTGTAGTAAAAACCAAAATTTACCTTTTACTAGAGATAAATTACAAAATTTCTAACATTTCTTACCACCATTTTGGCTGTGATATTCTGGTTTTCTGAAGCTTTCGGAGGGTTTCATCTGCTTCAGTGTACCTAAAGAATGTAGGCTGAATTGGGAACAAGTGCTTTAGTTCATGCTCGACATAGAACAAGTTCTCTAGGCTATCATAGAGAACTCTGCCTGTAGGGAGTGCTTCTATTCTTGATGCACTTGTTGATAAACTTGCTTGATTGCCTGCATATTGATTCAATTTTTCCACATAATCTTTATGCCTCATTAATTTGTCATTAATCACTAAAGGACTAAGCAATCCTTTGCTCTATAAAATGGCAAATTTCTCCATAGAAGCATTAATCTTTGCCTGCATGTCCTGGCATTTCCTTTCTAAATTTTTCATCAAAGTTCTTTTGGTCAATACCCTTTTAATTTCTAAAATGGTCTCTATTCTGTCTTTAATTCCAAGTTCTTCAAGCTGGTACTTATTCTTGATATTCAAAAAAATTATAGGCCTATTACCTTCCTCGGGCATTTTTCCTAATTATGTTCTTGTCCTTTTGAATTTCTTCTTGGGCTTTCTTTACTAAATCAATCTGCTCAAAAATTATTTGGATGGATGACCAAACATCATTTATTGATTGAGTGATGTTGGCCCAAAGAATTTTCCTAATTTCTGCCAGAGGCTTGTCAAATGCAAGGTCCTTTTCTAATTATTTCACTTTGTTTTCTAATCCTTTAATCTCCCTTGTCTTTTCTGCAATAGTTATTTTTGAGTGATCATATCTTTTATCTAAGTTGGCATACTGTTCTTTTACCTTTTTTAGCTCCGAAAATTGTAATTTCATGTCCTCCATTGATTTTTTTGGTTCCACTGTGCTCAAATTGGTAGTGCTGCCCTGTGTTGTTGCTGTTGTTGTTGTACCTGTGACCATCTCTATTGTGGCTGCTGGGATATTTGGTGCTAACGTTGTCCCAAGTGTAGAAGGGACTGCTGTTGAGACTACTGGTATCACATTGGGAGGCTGAGAGGTTGACTCTCCTTGCTTGTCCTTCAATGTTTTCTCTAGTTCTTACTCAGTCTCATTCAGTCGTTCATTAAGTTTTAAGAGTAAATCCATAAGCTCTTCTTTAAATTTTTGCTTTATGATTTCAGCAGTCTGTGGATGCCTTGAAGGAGGCAGCTTTAGCTACTTCCTCAAGGCAGCAATATCTTCATATTTCTTTTTTATTAAGGCTTCTGTAGCCTTCACATCTTTGGGATCATGTCCCAACCCAATAATTATTTCTTCTAAAGACTTTATTCTATTATTTTTAGCCTGGGAGGAGGCTTTCTCTAAGTGTAGTTGGGCAGTTGTGTTATCTAAAGAATTTTGCAACCTATGGGTCATCATTCCCTTACTAGTCAAGGTTGAATAAATCATTTCTCCAGTTTGTTTATGCAATTCAATCTGATCCATAGGATGAATATCCTTTGCCATGACCTCCAAATTTGTTCTGACATAGCTGATGATTAAGGTTGTTTCACTTTAGGCTTAAAGTAGCTCATTATCATTTTGCCCTCTTTATGTCATAGGTTGACATTAATCTCTGTTGATTTGTGGGGACCATTTTCAAATATTAATTATAAATTTGAAGCCTCAATGGATCCTTCCTGGCTTTTATTTCTGTAAATGTTTTCTTGATATCTGAGGCATCTTTCCCTGGTGGCCTGAAAGATGATACCTCTGCACTTTGTTGTTTTTCTAGCTCTTGTCTCTGGGAGCTAGTGGATGTTCCTCCCAATGGGAAAGTTTTCTGGCTATCTACTCCTTCTTTCCTCTGACTATCAGTACTCTCTTCAAAAAATTCCTCCTCTGAAAGAGGATTTAACCTTT
Organism: Pinus taeda; assembly: GCA_000404065.3. Taxonomy (NCBI): domain Eukaryota; kingdom Viridiplantae; phylum Streptophyta; class Pinopsida; order Pinales; family Pinaceae; genus Pinus; species Pinus taeda. The sequence continues at coordinate 121,264 of APFE030528781.1, forward strand.
GCCTTTTTATACCAGGCTACTCTGAGGGTCCACTGGTAGGGGTAGCTACTTCCCTGTCTCCCTTTTTATTCCTTTCCTCATTCAGAGGAGTTTGCAAGATTGGAGGTTCTCCCACATTACTTTGAGTTAGAGGGGTTGGCATTTGGGCCTGTTCTTTAGAATTTTTGAGCTGCTTAGACATTGTATATTGTTCTGTGACTTGAATGCTAGTTTCTAATTCTTTGTCTTTGTATGACCCTATGGCTGGTGTGCTAGTTTCCTGTGAAGGTTGCTGAGAGGTTCCAGTAGTGGATGCACCAATTCCTGATCTTTGTACCTGCCCAAAAGAATCCAGGTCAAGTGTTTTCTCAAGATCTCTCATAACATTCTCAATATTGACTTGTCCACTATCATTTTCTACTAGGTTCCCTTCCCTCCATTCATCCATATTTGTAAATTGTTCAATCTCTGTAATCCTATGGTGAATGTAAGGTGACAATCTGTTCTTCATTCTTCTATCACATATAAAGCTATTAGGGTCATATGGTATCCACCCAAACTCTTTTGTAACTTAAGATGATCTTCTAAAATCTTTTCTACTTCTCTCCGTGCTTCCCTAATGTTGCAGACAAAAGGGCCTAACTGATTCTTAATTCTAAGTTAAGATTTCTTCTTGGCATTATAAAAATGAACCAAGACTGAATTTATTATTTTCCTGAAGTATCCCAATGCAAACAGTCTCATTGGAACATACTTTGGTAGCTTAAAAGGGCAGATCTCACACCCATAGATCCTGATTTCTGTAGGGTTCTTGTATAGGTACCGATCACCAATTCTGTACTACTTGGAGAGTTGTAGGATCCTCTTAATGTCACCACTGATGCTGGGAGGGGAAACTCCCGTCAATAAGGTGGTTTCTAAATGAACAAATTGATCCATGAACTCAATGTATGAGTAAGGGGACTCAGTGGAATATGGAAGACGAGACTCCAAAAAATGACATACCTTGGATTGCCTCCGGTGTTAAGTTTCATGCTAGGGAAAGGAAATTTTTCTTATTGATAATATAGCACGAGATGATATAAAGGTGGTATACTTGAAAATTCCTTCATTATCTAATCTCAAGAACTAGTCATCAATTTTGTTAGCAATATAGGAGTCATAATCATACTTAACAGCAGGGGGCTGTCTAGGAGTAAAAATTGACAACAACAGTAGGGTTACCTCATCAACAAACTCACTAGTGTTAAATCCCATAATTGAAGATATCATATCAACAATGAGTTTTCCAATATCTATGAAGAATGTTTGCAGATAAGGAGATGAGCCCTTGGGCTGATGTTTTTGTAACATGAAGGTCTGACAGATGTGATTGAGTTCTGATTGGGACAATTGTGTCGATTTCTCAAGTAAATACCCCATGGAAATGGGAGTGAGAGCTTGACTGGAGTGGAATTGCAACATTTCGTTGAAGGATTGAGCAGTTATTGCGAAGATGACTGTTTGACTTAGGGACATAACATCTCTGTGGTTAGGATCATAATTGGCACAACGTTGATGAATTATATAAGGGAAAACATGGATTGAGGGGAGAAAATACATGGGAAGGTTAGATTCCCAAAGTCCTAGGATATCTAAACCATTTAGGTAGTTGTCTCTGGCTTGGAAAAAGACCTTAAGGTGGTTTTTATCAGTGGATAAGTCTTTTATCTAGAAGTCTTTATCTGCAAGAGGCAGATAGTCTTGGTCCTTATGAGGGGCATTGATTGGTGCGACATTCAAAGCCACATGGGTTTCCATTTTTGGTTCTTTTGGATTCAAAAAGGAATTTGGGTTTTCTGTGAAAAATGGGAAAAACACTAGGTCTGGGAACTTATATAGTGAAACAAAGACTAAATTTGCAATGAATTTTGGCCTTTTATATGGAATTACAGTGTAAAACGTGAACTAGTAGGGTTTCGGCGGAAATTGGATAAACACCTATGTTCGAGGAGTGAACAATGCAATAACAGGTGCAGGTCATAGCTTATAGGTTCTGGGTTGCGTCGGCTATCAGTTTCTCAACAAGGTGGCAGTTGGAAAGCTTAGATAGTTGACCTCATCTTTTTCTGCATGGGAGCATAGGTTTGCAGTATGAAACAATGAAAACGACATTTTCTTGGTTTTATTCACAAAGTCAAAGTTGGCAGGGGATTTTTGTTATTCGGGCGGATGACGTAAGCGAGAAAGGTTGTTTTGTCATATGCAAAGGGCGGTAAGCAGTCTGGTATCGCACTGCTTTTGGAGACGGGTGGTTTTGAGACGGGAGCCAGTGATCCCATAGGATTTGTGACGCGTGGCAGGGACACTGTGCAAAAACCACTTTGTGATCGCGTGTTAACGCATGGTCACAAAGTGGTGCGCGATATCAATAACAATCATTGGATGAGGGAAGTGCGATCAGACGGCTGACGAGAAGCGTAATCGGATGAGGCTTAACAGTGGTGGTGTAGGAATTTACAGGGTAAGTTCCTCAGACAGAACACCAAAAGGACACTGCTCACAAACAGATCACAGATCAATTCAATACACCAGTTTTTTGACGTGGTTAAAACCCTCAGAGAGGGAAACAGTCCACGGCCTGCGCCAACGTGGCTACTATAGGCAATTTATTAATAAAAGAATGAAAATTTACATAAGCTTCTCTCATGCACGATTAACCTACAAATGACCCTCCATGCGCTTTAAATAGAATCCATGGACCAATCAGGTGTCAAGCCACGGATCAAGTGTCGGTAATACCGAGGAGAGAATGAACCGTCGGATCACTGCATATCGTGACCGTCGGATTGTAAGTTACAAAATGTACAATGGTAAAGAAACACACTTTACCTAACTCTATACCTAACTCTATACTAGACCAAGTTGAACTTAACTATTTCCTATGTGTCAGAATATCCTAACAGGTCCCTCCTTTAGCCTTTAACGCTTTTCCCCACAGTTTTCCTAGCCTCCATGTCACTGAGCGCTCGGGGCCCTTCCTTCTTGAGGGGTTTTGCCCGGCGATGTGCCATTACGCTAATCACGCATCAGAAACTGTCTCCTTTTCCTGATCTGGGCTTCCAAAGTGCCAGTTTGGCCTCCTGCGCAGCATGGGCCTCAGTCAGTGCGCTTTGACTGAAGTCCTCGTCGTTCCTCGCTAGCTGCCAACTGCCACTGTTCATAGGTCTTCCTAATCTCTTTGTGCTCTTGAATTTGAAGTTTGTCCCAATCTGATACAGTCATGGTACTTTGATTATTCTTCATGGATCCAATTCGGATCATGGCCTTCCCACTGAAAAAGCTTTTGGACCACCAAAAGTTGGTTTTCAAGCATCGACTAAGTGATGATACAATTATCTCACTTGTCCAATCTCAATCCACATTGCACTACCCGACTTTGAACCTTTGAGGCCAATTCTGAGGTACTCAACTTCTCCTCTGCGCATTGTCTTCACCTTCTTGTCCAGCACTTTGTCTTCCTACAATTCATTAAGATATTCAGGTAGCAGGTCATCAATAGAAGGCAATTGACTCTACTCTTTAGGATCCTCAATTAGAGAGAGTTCAAACAATATCAAGGAATCTAAATTTATGACTGAGTAGATGTGCATGTAAGCTGGTAGATCAAGGTGAAAAGCATTCTCACCAATCTTCTCAAGTATCTTGAAAGGTCCATACCTAATAGGCTTTAGCTTTTTACCTTCACCCTGCATCCTGTCCTTGCTGATATATAGCTAGACTTGGTCACCAACTTGGAAACTATGCTCCATTCGATGCTTGTCATGCCTAGCCTTGTATTTGGCTTGGATCTTTTCTAGTTGTTCCTTTACTACCTAGTGGATCTCATGGATTTATTCAATGAACTTAGTTTCCTTGTCCACATCATTGTGTCCATCAACTGTGGTATCATTACCAAAGACAAAATCCAAAGGAGACCTTGGTGGGAAACCAAAACAGGTCTCAAAAGGAGATGTCTATGCAGAAGAATGTTTTGCTCTATAGTAAGCATGCTTCACATAACACAAATGTTCATCCCAAAGCTTAGGATGTTTGTTGCAATATCCTCTGAGTAACTAGATTATTGTCCTGTTAACTACTTTTGTCTGGCCATTAGTTTTTGGATGAAAAGTTGTGCTTTTCTTCAGTTTGGTGTCCATCAGTTCCCACATACTTGACCCAAACTTCCCCACAAGTCGGGTGTCTCGATCAGATACAATAAAAGTGGGTAATCTAAAATGAACCCATACATGCTCAAAGAACAATTTTGTAGTTTGTTCAACTGTAATCTGTTTATTAAAAGGTATCAGAATACACATTTTGCTAAACCTATCCACAACAAAATACAGATAATCATGACCTTTCCTAGATTTAGGCAGTCCTCCAAAAACATCCATGAAAACACTTTCCCAAGGGTGAGAAGGAACTGGTAGTGGAGTGTACAAGCCTAGTTTTCTATTGCTTGGCTTGCTTTTAGCACACATAGTACACCCTCTTACATATCTAGAAACTGTCTCGTTCATTTTTGGAAAGTGACCTGATATCAAAGAAGTGTGTGCTTCTTTAATTATCTTTACTCTCTCAGTTTGTGGAATGCAAAGTTTCCCACAATGATATAAGAGTCGGTCCTTCACATGATAATCCAATTCTTCTACTCGTTTTCCCTGACTTAAAGTTGCATATACATCTTTAAAGTCTATATCTTGAGCATATTGTTCAATGTAGCTTTCATGTAGCACAAAATTATGCTTTTAAGTATGCCCTTTTTATATTTGATGACTAAATGAAACTGTTTTAGAAAACCCATCCATCTATAGTGTCTTGATTGCTGCAACTTAGTTTGGGAGTGTAGATATTGAAGTGGTTGATGATTAGTATGTATTACTATCTCTTTGCCCATTAAGTAATGTTTCCACTTTTTCACACTCTGAACTAATGCATACAATTCTTTATCATATGCAGCATAGTTAACTACTGCAGGATTAAAAGTCTCAGAATGATAACATGTGGGTTTACTGTGCTATGTCAACACTGCTCATCACTGGCATCTGTTTGGATCTCAAATGGTCTTTGCAGATCAGGCAGTGCTAGTACAGGTGTTGTACTAATCTTTTCTTTTAAGGTGTCGTAGGCTTTCTGGTGTTTTCCTCCCCACTGAAACACCTTGTTCAATCCTATTAAAGCATGCAAGGGAGCTGTAATTGAGGAAAATTTAGAAATGAACTTCCTCCAATATTGTGTTGCCCCTAAGAAGCTTCTCACTTCTGTAGCAGACTTGGGTTTAGGCCAGTTTACAATGACTGCCACTTTAGAGGGATCTATTTTCAATTCACCACCCCCTACTATATGACCTAAATAATTCAGAGATGTTTTTCCAAATTCACATTTTGAGAGTTTAACATGAAGTTTTTCTCTTTTCAAAACATGTAATGTCTTCTTAACATGATTTAAATGTTCTTCCCACATTTTACTAAAAATCTGAATCTCATCCAGATACACAATAACAAAATCATCAAGAAAAGGTCTAAGTACATCATTCATTAATCTCATGAAAGTAGTAGGAGCAATGGTCAAGCCAAAAGGCATAACCAGCCACTCATACAATCCTTGCTTTGTTTTGAAAGCAGTCTTCCATGCATCTTGTTCTGCAACTCTTTACTGATGGTATCCATTATGCAAGTCCAGCTTGGTGAAATAAACAACTTCTTTCAATTGATCTAAAAGATCATCTATGCGAGGAAGCGGATAACGATTTTTTTGATTGTTATCTTATTCAGTGCTTAGTAGTCAATGCACATTCTCCACGAGCCATCTTTCTTTTTCACCAAAACGATTGGTGACCCACATGGTAACGTGCTATACCAAAAGTTTCTCTCGGACTTTATGATCTCGATGAAGAAACCGTTCACTTTGATGTGACTTGAGAATTTGCCTATGAAATCGATCACTACATGCTCGTGAGCTCGCTTTTATCCTGAAATATGGATTACGATAAAATATGGATTAATATAGTGTTGTTAAATTATTTTAATTGAATTATTTTGTTGGTGATTTGTAAGGAGATAGATTTTAAGCATTTCACTTTTATTAAATGTCATTAAGAGACTTAGTAGACTTATTACATGTCACCAAGGAGGTATGGGCACTACAACATAGTGAAGCATGACCCGTGTTAAACCCGCAAGTACTCGCGGGTTTTGGCGGGTTCTATACCGAGCCGGGTCACTTGCATAGAACCCGCATTTAAGATCCAAACTTTGCAGGTTTCTTATAGAACTCGTCTACCCATATAAGACCAGCAAGTATTCTATAGGACCTCTATAGAACGTGTCAAGCCTCAAAAGGCACAAAATGTTCAATTCTTTTATTTTTATTTATGTTTTTTCTTTTTTTCTTTTTTGGAAATGAGGTGATCTCTCTGTTGCATTCCAATTAGACTTATACCATCTAGCTCTTTCAAATATTTGCTTGAGGTAAACATCCCGCCACTACCAATGGCTTCTTTGCAACTCTACCCTTGTGAATCAAGGTCTCCATGGCTTATTGACTGAGTGACTTTTTTGTGCATTTGTTCTAAAAGCATATAGTTATTCACCTTGGGTGTACCATCCATGTCCATAGTCCTTGAAACCTTCATGAATTCTAACCAAAGATTTTCAATTTCTTTTCATTATAATTCTTTTAATATTTGTATAGTAATGCACTTGTATCTACCAGTCAATGGGCTTTATTTCTTTGCACCACCACCTTCCTGGAAAGGAAATTACCTCTTTGGACGAAATTTACATGCTTGCTAAATGTCAATTATGCTCCAAAATAAAGTGAGGGATCAGGAATGATCCTTTGACTCAAAATAGTTTCAGAGGTGGGTGTACATGCTTTTCTATTATGGTGCAATTTTAGCCATACCCGTCACTCAATTGAATGGCCTTTAAGCTTGCATTATTTGGGGTCACACGTCCTATTTGCTAGCATGCTTTTACACGAGTTTGATTTAGATTTAGAGTAGAGTTTTCTTTTACTGTGCTCTTTGCTGGTAGATGCATTCCTGCATTCCTTTTATAGTTGTTTATGCATGTTAACTTATTTTGGTTATTTTTCGATGTTAATCAAATTTCAATTTTTGTACAACTTGCATACATTTTTCTCAAAGTCGCTCCTAAATTTTGTAGAAAAGTGTCAATCTAACCTTCCTCCTTTGAACTAGGTTTAATGTCCCCTATCTAGTTTCAACATCTTCTCTCTAAACTTCATCACTACTTTATCTTTCTCCTTCTTGGTGAAGTTTGGTGGTTTATGAAATTTATTCATTTCCCCTTGTATGTCCTTATTTTGAAGAATGTAATCTCTAGTCCCTTCGACCTAGTTTCACACTATGAATGTAATATCTAGTCCCTTTTGTGCTTAAAATTTACCATATTTTAACATTTTTTTTGTATTTTCACGAGTCTTATAAGGGTCATTCCTGAGTCTTATACGAGTTGACGAGTCAATAATGTGACGAGTCTTATACAAGTACGAGTCGTCCAACAATTCTACAACACATAGGGCATTTTACGACAATATTTGAGACAATATTTGGGTAACTTGTCTTAACTTGAGACAAAAATAAAACCTTCTATATTGTCTTAAATGTTGTCTTTAAGCGAGCATCTTAAATTATTGTCTTTATAGAGACAATAAAGAATTATATTTGAAGACAATATAATATCGCTTTTGCTTCTTTAGAGACAATATAAAAAAAATGAATCCACAAAAATATCACACCATTGAAATAAATCAATATAAAAAAGTTTAATTAAAAATAAACTACAATATCGTTGATTAATTCATGTTAGGGCACAGTGGAATCGAACCACCAACCTCCTTCTTATAAGGCAAGTGTTCTGCCATTGAACTAACACCCTTCAAAGAATTATGTGATGATATAGGCATTGATTTAAAAAAAAATCTTGATAACTGCACAATAATATAATGACATAATATTTATAAAATTTATAACTGCACAACCCCTATTTTTAACTTAATAAAAAATAATTCAATAGAGTTAGATCAACATCACACCCATGTGGCATGACCCGCACAACAATAATTACAAACAAATTAATCTAGTAATACAAAAAAACAGTAACTAGAATTAGCACAAGCTGTTAAAATCTTGCTACAACTATTGAATGGTTTCTATTTAGTGTTTTTCCACTGTTGATCTCTTTCTCTAGTTCCTCTTTGTCCACACCATTGGTTAAAATATTATATTGAAAAAAGATAAGAAAGGAAATTTTCTGAAACTTGCTAAAGCAAGGAAAATCTTTAAAATTATTATGTTTGAAATCTGGTTAACAAAAGAAATCAACAATGATGTGTCTACACAATCTAGATTTCATATTTCATATAAAAAAAAATCACCTCTAACTCGAAATACCATTTTTAAGGGACATCCCCAGATGAAGCATTAGCATGTCAATTTCTAGGAGATTTGGAGAAGGTTTTAGCCATTTTAAATCATGTTCTATTGTTCATATGATTATATATAAATGAGGAAAATGTCCAAAGAGAAGAGAAGAACATCTTATGAGTCTATCACATGCTTAAACAAAGTCTTAGATCAGCCCAAAAAATACCAAAACAGATGAAGGATCAATTGGGGAAAAAGGGGAACCCAATGAGGAGTGGACAGGTGGGTTGTTGGCACGAAAATGACAACAAGGAAGAGACATTAGGGTTCAGGCTCAAGGGGCCAACAAGGCTTTGTTGTAGTCTTGCACAACGCTGACCTTTTCACCTTACCCGGAGGGCAAGGAGTCTCAGTCGAGGCATGCCACGACTGAAGTTAGATGGAGTAGGAGGGGTATCAAGGAAATGTAAATAACATACAACAATAGCTCATCACACTCAATTTGTTGTACTATCTAAGGTTGTCATTCAGCTCACGCCATCGCAGGAAACTACCTAGTTATTGATCATTCATTTAAAATTTTAAATAGCCCATCAAGAACACAATGATACAATAAGGAACCCACAATTCTTCTTTCATTAACTGGAATATAAGAGAGTGCATGACAGAATATAAAAGGCTCGAGGCCCATTCATCAAATACTGAAGGAGTACTTTTCATAGAACACAAATAACAAGAATGGACATAAGCAGAGTCGAAGATAGTCCTAGCTCTTCCATAACCAATCCGACTCTCAGGATCCTACCCTTACTCACCCACTTCATCACCAACCCCTTCCTCATGATCTTTTTTCCTTCCTTTTTTCTAGATTCCCACTGCCAGTTTCGTTCCGTTGAAGCTACCATTGCCTGCCTTCTATTTCCCTTGCTTAGCTGCTTTTGTACTCTTCTGCCACATTGCCACAACTTCTTGTTCACTCCCAGTTCTCGTCCCTTTCCTTTGGCTGTCAGCTCCGCAACCCAAACCATTGTTCCCACCCCATGTTCTTGACCTTTCTTCCCACCAAAATCCAAAATGAAGGACCCAACAGGTGCTGACTACAGTACTTTGGCTCATCCCCAAGTTAATCTATCTTCAGTGTTGTCAGCTCTGTTTTTGCTCTTAGCATGATCTGCCATTATTGTTTGTTGTTGTGTTGGTTCCTCCTCTTGCAGTTGTTGCTTCTTTCCTTGGGTGTGTTGGTCCTGCTTCCTGTGCGGATGCTTCTACTACATTTTGGCCCTTCTTTCCAAAATGAAGTCCCCAACTCAATTACTGCGACAATCGTTTCCTGGTGGAAGAAGTTATAATATTCCAATGTCGTATGCTAGACGCTTGTGAGGGTTTATGTTTCTTGGAGAAATTTGGCCGCTGATGTGTAGTTTGGTTGCTCGGGCCGGGCATTTTGCAAGGTGCTCCACTTTTCTTCAACATCGTCACATACCTCCCTCAGTGCTCTTACATGTTTACGAACTGGTGACCTCAGATCATTAATTTTATCTTTTGTTTCAGCCAATTCCTCCTCAATTTGTTGTACCCTATACTCAAGAGAGGCGATCTCATCATCGATTTGCTTCAGCTGGCCTTTGTCCCTACATGTCTTTCTATCATCGATGCATTGTTGGAGTTGTTCGAAAATTGGATAGATTGGTTGGTTTTTCATGGACAAGCTGCCTGACCAATCATTGACTTGCTCCAGTTGCACATAACCATCTGTCAGGGCATCAGCTAGCAAGATTTTAGTGCAGCGGAAGTGTTGAGTTTATGCTCAATCTCCTTGATGTTGCTTGTAGTTGGATCGGGAAATGCTGCTCTGGCCATATCTAAACTCTTCTTCAGCTCCTTGTTGGTGGCCACAAGTTCTGTCCATGATGTCTGAATATGGTCACAGTAGTCAGCCAAAATGATGGCTGAAAAATCATTAGGCGCTTCAACTACTAAATCGACCACAATTGGTAAAAGTGCTCTTAGCTTTGATGTCACATGCTCGACCTGCGATTTTAGTTGTTGATTTTTATGTCAGAGCCGATATCGCTCAATCATGATAGTGACAATTTATTTCTTCTCCCATTCATGCTTAACGACCATGTCATTATTTCTCTATTTATCCCTCTGAGCTTCTTGTTGGATAAATCCAAACAGTTGTGTAGATGACCAATGCTGAAGGTTCTTAGGTTTCATTGTTGATGGGTCTAGGAAGTTTCTTTATAGGGGTTGGCTGCTAGAAATGGATTTTTCTAAGTGGTCTTGGGGGGAAGTTGCAGGCTATGTGGTTTCAAGAAATTGCGGAGTAGGAGGGATAATTACTCACTCTGGAACCACTGGGAAATTTATAGGAAATAAGGCTTCAAACAGTTCCATCATAGTGGAGTGTGGTTTTGATGTGATTTATTCTTCGCCTGGGATTTGGCCCATTCCTAGCAATAAGGATACTAGGGATGTTTGAACAACAGTATGGCCTTCACCCCCATTTAGTGACTTGTTGGATTGGATAGCCGCATTTACTTCCATTTCTTTTGTGGTTATTCAAGTACCTGGAGGGACTATTTTAGATAGGGTCATGAAGGTGGAAGTTGTATGGGGGGATGAATCCCGCAACATGGGTGAGATAGTAGAGGTATATTGTGGGATTTCTTCAAAAATTGAGGAGGTTGATTCTCACTGGAGTCCATCTCTGGTGAGGTCAACAATAGTCATGGCAGGCATTATCTTTTGCTTCTTGGCCACTGGTACCTTAGTACCTTTGGGCTGCCTCGGTTTGGGGATGGTTGACTTTTTTTAACACTGAGGGCTATGATGGGGGATAGACACAGCAAGGGGAGTAGTTATGATCGGATTGAACAAAGTAAACCCTTGAAAAGCATTGGAATGGGGAGTTGTACATGTTGAACCATGGAAGATGGAAATTTTCTGCTGAATGGAGCTCATATGTTGCTCCATTTGACAGACCATCGACCATAATTCCTCCTCCGACCCCCTCTTCCTATTGCTCCCAACCATGTCTCTTGTCAGCCATTATGGTTGCATGCCCCCGAACAAATATTTGAACTGGCCATCTATAATCTTGCAGACAACCCCTAGCCATGATCTGACCTCCGTGTGGAATGCCCCTTTTGTCAATGTGAACCACTGTGGCCTCGTTTGAAAAGTATCTCCATGGATGCATTATGGCCTGATATAAGTATTGCCACGTGTTACCCCAAACCAGATTTAGTGTGAGTAGTTATCGAGCAATCACTTGGGGATTCTTTTCGTCCTCCTTATGGTGGCAACAATCTTTTGGTACCAGTCCTTAAATCATACCTCATTTATCTCTTTGCTGCTAAGGTCCCTAGACGTCCTCCATGGTGTGTATCTGAGCGTCAGTGGTTGCTCATCTGTGATTTCCACTAGGTTCCTCCCTGCGGGCGCACACCATTTCCACATCGCCAAAGTCATAATCAAGTACCTGAAAAATGAAATTTTTGGTTCACCTATATAGATCCTTGCAATCTTCAAATAACTCATTCAGTAGAAATGTCGATCGGTTGAGAAACATTCCTTTGTAACAGTGCCTCGCAACTGATATGGTGTCCAATGTGCACTCATTTCTAGAGAAATGTCTCATTACTTTCCCTGCAATGATGTAGCAAGTGAATCTAATGTGGTCCTTGTTGATCAAATCTATTTTCGTACCCTTGCCATCGCGCTCGGTGTTATACTCACTGTAATAATCATTGTCCCCCTCCTTCTTAGCTCGCTTCGACTTGGTCTTGAACATGATCGAGATTTCATCTCATGTTGGTGAGAGCTTGGTGAGGCATTGAATTTCCTCCACATGAATTGGACATTATTTGTCTAACCAGAGTGAGCCACCATGCATCTTGCTCCCCAGAATGTTAGTGCATTTCATTGCAATGAAAGACGTTCCGAAAATCAACATCTTTCTCCCCAGAATGTTAGTGAATTTCATTGCATTGAAAGATGTTCCGAAAATTGACAAACTCCTCAAATTTATCAAAGTCGGACGCTGAAGTGACTGAGATGCTCCTTTGATATTCATTGCCATTGTATCATCACCCTTCGGAACTTCTTATGTATATAACTCTCACTTAAACGTTAGAAACTGGAAACAATTCAAAATATCGTTGTCTACTAGTGTTTCCTTGTCACATTTCCCATACAATGATTCTATAACAATATTCTGTCATCTAGTTTGTCTTCAGGAACTGAGATTATCTTCGTCATACTTCTACATTGCTGATATATGACAGTTACAGGGAACTGATAGCAAGTGCTTGAGTAACGGTGTTGAGTTTCAAGCCGAGACTCGAAGAATTTTGTCACATAAATTGGAACTTTTGAAAATTCTTGCATAACCATGCAAATTAAGTAGACCAAATTTGACATGATGTTTCTGACTAAACTCGCTAACTAATTACTACGACAACTTTACCTATGCATATTTGATCATGTTAACTAGTTACTGGCTGAGTTGTGCCTAACTTTGATGATGCATGAAGGGAAAAGTACAAAGTGGAGCAGATGGGTAATAATGTGACCGTAATGGTGAATTTATTGGTTCTCTTTCCATAACAGGAAAAGTTTCTATGGAAATTTACCTGACAGGGTTATTATTACCTAATTATTACAGAAAACACTCCGAATACGATGGATAATACTTGTGAAATGTGTGACTAACCTCCACGACGACTGTCAGTTGCGGTGAGGTGGCATAGGTGCCGCAACTGAGCTAACACACGAGAATTATTATATGGAAAATAAAATTAAAAAAAAACTGAAACGAACTGATTGCTTGATTGTCTTATTCTTACTAACTCTAAACCTACCTATAGGCCCTTTTCAGAGACCTCATCAATTAGAATATTGGGTGTTGTATTGATGGAAATGCTTCAAGCATGCGCCATTCGCCCATCCTGGTATCAATATTCTATCCAGTTGCGCAAGTTTCACTGCTCCGGACTCCTTGACTTCCCCGACTATGAATGGACTAAGACAATGCATCTGCAACTTACCTGGGAACTTCTAAAACTTGATATATTATAATAAAAATTGTCCTCCAACTGTGAACAATATTCTCTTAATGTGCTTGTCATGCCATGCTTCCTGCCTTGTTTTCTCAATAGACTGGTGGAATTCAACTAGAAATCTGGCTTCATCTAATTCCATCAATTCCTCCAACCGCTTCTGTAGTTATGTATCATATTTCATATTTGTATCTTGAACAATGAATATGCTCGGTGCCGCAAATTCAGTAGGTACCATGGCTTCTTGTCCATGTACCAACTCGAACGGTGTTTTCTTGTGTGATCGCTTGATTGTCGTTCGCTACACCCATAACGTGGCTGGTACATGCTCATCCCAATTGTCTGGACTTGCTGAACATATCTTCGTTAGTCCCTTCTCTGGTATCTTGTTGAATGCTTCAATCATCCCATTAGCTTGAGGGTGGTATGGATTGCTCTTATGATGTTGGACTAGGAAATTCTGTAGGACAGATGCAACTATTTTATTTATAAAATTAGTCCCTTGGTCACTTGTTAGGATTTTTCGGCATCCAAACCTGGATATGATATTTTCAAAAATAAACCTTGTCGTTGTTTCTATTGTACAATATTTAACTGATGCCGCCTCTGCCCATTGCATGAGATATTCGGCAGCTATGATGATATATCGTGCATGATAATGACATGCTGGTGGGTTGATCGGCCCAATGAAATCAACTTCCCACTTTTCAAAGATCTACACTGTACATATTGGTTGTAGTGGTAATTCATCACGATACGAAAGTTTTCCAACTCACCGACACACATCATAGCCTTTCACATATTATTTGGCATCCTTGTAGAGTGTAGGCCACCATAACCCTGCTTGCAAGACCTTCCTTGCCATTGCTTTTCCCCCGACATGCCCTCCCGCAACTCCAGAGTGGCACTCCCATAGTACATCTTACCTTTCATGTTGGACGAGAGATCGTCACAAGACTTGATCGAGGCCCAAATTATAAATATGTCTTGCGATTAGCTGATAGTCAACTTCTCACACCACCATGTGTCACTTTTTCGTTGTTGTATGTCCCTCCGGACATTGCCCTGTGGATAGAAAAGATGCAATTTCCTCCAAGTAGTCAGGTATTGCTTCTATGTGGAATAAATCAACATCTAATAGTTGATCATCTAGGGAGCCCCCAATTTCCCTTGATTTTATTTTGGAGAGGTGATCTGGTCCCACATTCAACCAGCCTAGTTTAATGATAACCTCGAATGTAAACTCCTGGAACAACAGTAGCCACTTGTAGATTCTTCCCTCTAATACTGGCTTGTCGACCAACTATTTTAATGTCGAGCGATCTGTAAAGAATTTGAACGGGGCTCCAAGTAAATAGTGCTGAAACTTTTGCAAGGAGTATACCATGGCTAGATCTTCTCTCTTGGTTGTGGTATAGTTCTTTTCTATAGTTGAAAACTTCCTACATGCAAAGAATATTGAATGACCCAAGTTCCCTTCCCTTGGTTGCACCAACACTACCCCTAGCACGATTCCTAATGTATTGATATGTGCGTGGAATTTTTTGTTCCAGTCTAGGTATACTAAGATGGGAGAACTTACCAAGTTTTCCTTTAGGATGTTCAATGCCGCTTGAAAAGTCTTCATCCAGTTGAATGTTTCCGTATTCTTGAGTAGTTTCTCCATGAGGGTAGTTATGGATGCATAATTTTAGATGAATCAGCGATAATACCCCGTGTGGCCTAGCATCGATCGCAACTACTTCATATTAGCCGATGGTTCCATATTTAAAATTGTCGCAACCTTTGGAGGGTCCATACAAACACCGTGTTTGCAATTGATGTGGCCCAGTGACATACCAAATGGAATTGCAGAGATACACTTCCTTAGGTCTAGTGATATTTGTAGCTATCTACACCAGTCAAAAATTACTCTAAGTAAGTTGGCATGCTTCTTCGATAGGTTGTAAACTGTCCAATCATCCATGTATACCTCCAAGAACCAGTGATGTGGTCTCTGAAGGCGGCAATGAAAATTCAGGAGAACACAACAAGCACATTCTTTAGGCCACAAGGCATGACGTGGTATGTGTACAAGCCCCATTATGTGGTGAACATTGTTTTCTTCTTGTCCTCCTCTTCTATTCGGACTTGATGGTACCCTGAGAACCTGTTGTAGCGGCTACAACCATCCTCCCAAAATTTTCCTCTACTTCATTTTGGAGCCTCCCTACCAACCATCCTCGGCAGCATGTCTTTTACTACCCAAGTACTTATGCTTTCAGTTGATTTTCTTCGGCTTATCAGCTTGTGTTTGCTAAATTGTTTACCTTTCACCCGCAAGTTGGCCTCCTATGACTTAATCTTCAACTGGTTCTTGTGCTGACTTGGATAATTGTGTGGAACTTGAGGGTAGTCAACCTTTCTCTCCAGAATTGCGCAGTGCATACAGACAGCCAGAACCGCTCTCCAAAATTGCGCAGAGTATGCAGGATGCCTTCCCCAAGAAAATTGCATAGAGAAACCCATCATTGGTCTTTCTCTTAAAATTTGCACAGTTTTGACTAGAAACCTTGGCTTCTATCTAGAAATTACACAGAGCTTGAGGGGCAGTGAGAGCCACTCAGCCCAAAAACTATGTAGAAGTCATCCCAAGGCTTGTTTTTTGTTACATGTGCTCACAGGTTGACCGGTTCCCTCCATGACTGTCCAATATTTCCTTGCATGCATGGGCAACTTTTTACTGAAAATGAAAAAAGCAAAAAAGAAAAATCATCCCTAGATTTTAGGGATCTATTTTTAGAAGCTGGGGGTTAAATGCAAAAGCCATTTTAGAAACCTCTGCAAAGTGTCACCTTTTCCTAGAAGTGTGACATGCATGTCATAAGCCTCGATTGCGATATTGCAATAATGAGATTATCATAATTGCACATCTCTCATACTTAATAAACTGATACAATGATATTGTTATTGCATATCTGTGGGGTACTCGAAGATAAGTTTTATTTACCATTTGAAAAGGTTTTACAATGCGTTATATTAATGAATAATAAATAACCACGCGAAGCCATGATTTCAGTTATTAAAGGATTCTAACAGTTTTTATGATTTCAAATCCCAAGGAGATTTGATGCCCTATTCAGATTGATTCGCATTTAAAATTCTGTTTCCTTCATTTCAAAGCCTTGTGTGTTTTTATGCTTCCGCGTTTAACTCCTATTGCTCTTCATTCCTTTGTATTCTCAATTTGTAGGTTTTGCCCAAGAAATAATTGTGTAATAAGATGACTAAGTTGAAGAAAGGAAAGAAACTCAATGAAGCTACACAATCCTCTACTTCTGATGTAACAAAAATCCCCCCATTATTCTCAGACACAGCATGCACTATCGACAATGATACCTCCTCATGGGAAACCATGTACGAGTTGCTGGAGAGCGAGGGTCCAAGGATAATTCAAAGTAAAGCAACAACAACTGCCACTACCTCTTCTGAAGCCTCCCACTTTGAAGCTATAAGTTCTTTCCTTCACAGAATTGTCGTTGGACCTAAGATTTTACAATACACCAATATGGTAAAATGGATAATAGACAATATCAACATTGCCGACCGAGCATTCTAGACCTCAAGGAAAACGATTATTGGATCCCTCATAACGGAAGCCTTGAAAAACATGTATCATGTACTAGACCCAAAGAAGGTGTATGATAAACCCTTCCTCGAGCATTTCGTAGCTGAGAATGAGGAACCATCAGACCCAATTAAGCAATGGAGGTCCAATTCAAGCAAGCACAAATATGATAAATCGGGTGTGTATTCTATATCATCTCTTGATGCTCCCTACTCTTATATTGTAGCTATGATGTGTAGATTGTTTGAATATGTCGATACCAATGAATTCTCTATTGAGTGGGTTCCACTAATTGATGCAATAGTAAACTATTTTATAATGGATTGGGGCACTATCTTGTCTAACAACCTTGCCTTACAAATTTGGGAATATAGACAACACCAATATGTCACCTCTAGAAAATTCCCACCATTTTTTATGAGTGCCTACAGTATGGATGCAATCGGTTTCACTACCAGATTCCCAACTATGGGGTGGAAATGGACTATTCAAGATCCTACCCCCATTCATATATATCACAAAACCCTGTGGAAGTCCAATTTTCAAACCCATTTCTACAAAATTGACCAAGGAATTATGCTACCCATCCACCAAGCTGTTTTTGACAAGAGGGCCCCAAGGTTATCTGATGAGGCCAAGATTGATATTTTACCAATAGGTAGGTGGTTTGGGGAAGAACTATTTACTTATGTCCGAGTCTTTGGAAGTATAGCACCTCCACATGTTCTCCCATGGTATGTACCAGATAAACCGCTTGCCAGAGAAATTGCTTACCAAACTGTAGGGGACGGGATAACCAAGACCCTAAAAGAATCTAAAAAGTCACTTTGGCCTTCCTTTCCCATCCAATGCGGTGTTTATGCATTACACAATTTAAAGCATGGTATTCTTGAAATCGATCACATTACATATTTAAAGCTTACCACCATTCATGGCAGATAGTTTAACACCAATAAGGTTGCATAGAACTTCACTGTTTCAGTAATATAAGACAATTCAACCATGAGGATATTGATTTCAATGACTTGCTTGAGTCAGCTGAGATGTTTTCACAAGTGAAACATTTGGCTACTTTGAGATTGGACCCACAAGAGTTAGCTCATTTCCACTAGTACAGAAAGAAAAGGTTACAAAAGGTCCCTTTGGATCTATTAGAAATCCTTTGAAGCATGTACTTAAATATATAATTAGAAGTTTTTTGGATTAATATTTTTTAATCAAATAAAAATGGTTGATCTTAATGATTGGGTGATTTTATTTAATTTTAATTAATACTATTTTTAATAATATAATTATATTAATTCATAATAAAACTATTATGATACAAATAATATAATTTCCGCACATAGCAAGACTGCGGTATTAATTGTTCGGGAGATCGAACGACAGAACACCGCGGCGGATGACTGTTCGGACAGTCAAACAGAACTGTCTATCGGGTGATAGTGCTGGTAGTGCACAGGTGGAACGACGCGAAGGCGTGGCCTGTGTAACGAATAATTAACATTGGCCGTGGATGCGGGTTAGACAAAGAGAGCAGGAGTGCGCCAGGTGTCCAGAGCGAGATCCGATTGGATGAGAGCCGGCTGGAGAAAGACTGCGGATCCGACAGTTAAGCCAGTCAAACGAACTGTACACCGGTTGGAGGATAGCGCTGTTGGCACGCGTAAAGCACAGGTAGAACGACGAAGGACATGGACCTGTGTGATTGGCAGTTGAAAATTAAGGCCGCGGGCCTGTTGTAAAGAAGCCGTGAAGCTGTGAATGCTCGCGCAATTCACAGATGGTATCAGAAAAATATTTAGTTGGTTTTCCCGATTGAAAATTTAAGTTTCTGGAAGACATGGTCTCTGCGCAAGATGAGCGCAGATCTCTGCGCATAATGTTTTCACATATCTGTGTTCAGTCGTGGTGAAACGACTCGGCAAAGGATCGAGAGCACAGCGGATAGATCGGGACCGTGGCGATCATTCTTGAAGATCCGGTGACGGAGATCGGAATTCGGGTGCATGATTATTTGACAGACAGTCGGGGAGCGAGGTCGGTTTAAGGAAGGCGCAGAGGCGTACATTCGTAAAGAGAACCGGCGGGTGACCGATTGATACAACAGTTAGTAAACAGTGAACAGTCGGAGGACGAGGTCGAAGTATAGCCGCGCACAGTCGTGGAGATTGTCGACGGGTGGACCGATTAATTGGGGTAATAAGTGGGCAGACTGATACGCCGGTTAAAGGAACTGACAGTAAGATCGGTTGGAAGGTGACAGCGTAAGACAGTCGCACTGTTATACATATAGCGGGCAGCAAATGAGTTCGATGGACGAAGCGGAATAACCAGTCGGTCGAAGCAGCAGTATTCGACGGGACGATGCCAGGGTGAGACCCGCGACAGTTCAGGAGAAGAACGGAGGTCTGTTCGTGTGACTAATATATCGGAACAGGGAGACATCAGTGTGGTAGTGGTATAGTTGTTGGCGGGGACCGAACGACAGAGACCAGTTAAGCGGTAGTGGTATAACAATCCAGTGGACGGAAACCAAGTGGCAGTGGTGACTGTTCAGTGGACGAGACCAGCAACGTGGCGGTGGTTCGCTCGCGCAAAGGTCTGGGCTAGGTTTTCTTTTTGCAGTTCGTAGAAGCTAAGGTTCGCACGTTACCTCGTCTTGGTTAACCGCTGCGGTCACGTCCCTGAGAACCTTCAGCTGCAGTTCCTCATCGATATTGACGCCTGTCTCTTTCGATCGCCACCAATGGAAACCGTTATGGATGACTTTGAGCTCGATGCGGTGGATTACTCGGCGGATCCCTCGCCGAACGTGACTATTTTTGGGAACCCCCGATTTACCTCTCAATCTCGGATCTCGCCTTCGTCACCCTCGACTGTTCCTGCGCCCACTCCTCATCCCTCCTCCGCCTCGCTCGATGTACATCTCACCACATCCCCCGCAGGAGCTTATCCCATTGATCCTCAGCCCTTCGAAGCCCCTCCGCACACGTCGGGCTCTCTGCGATCCTCGGCCCCGCATTCTCCGCCCTCACCCGCTTTCGATCCGTTGGCTTCGCCCCTCCTTTCAGGGCCCCTCCCTGAGCCGGCTGATCCCCCTGTCTCTCATTCTTCCGCCTCAGAATTTCGAACCTCTGGTTGTTTTGGATCTCCCGCAGTCGATATTCATCCCCCCAGTCCCCCCTCTCGGGATGGCATTACAAATCCGCTTGTGGATCATCGGTCGGCCCCCCGTTCTGGAAAAAAGAAGGCAAAGTGTGTTCGATCGACTATCAAAGACATCTCTATCAAATTCGACGAATCGAAGCCGCTCGGAGAATATCTGGACATTACAAACACTGTATTAGTTGGGCATGTCAGGGGGAGATCATACACGCGACAGAGGCTCAATATTTGGGTAAAGGAGATCTGGGGCGGTGTGCTTTCTGACCTTCCGGAGGTTCACGTCCTCCCTAGAGGATGGTTCTCCCTCAAATTTTCCAAGGAGAGTCAGACAAATTTGGTATTGGGCCGATATTGGAATATTGAAAGGGCCCCGGTCCTCCTCAAACGCTGGAACCCCCTATTCGACCCTGAGAAGGAGCAGCTCGGTGCAGGGCCAATTTGGGTTCGCCTCCCAGGCCTTCCGTTGCCATTCTGGGCTGAAGAAGTATTCATTAAAATCGGCAATGCCCTGGGGACTTATTTGGACTATGATCGCTTATTTGTGGAAACAGGAAGTCGAACACTGGCACGGATTTTGGTGCATCTGGACACCCGAGATGGACTCGAGGAGCAGATCACGCTCCAGTGGGGAAGGTGTATCAGAGTGCAGCTATTGGACTATGAAGGAGTCCCATTCCGTTGCAGACGTTGCCATAAAGTCGACCACCTTGCAATGGACTGCCCTCTCATCAAGAAAGCTGATGACTCTCTGAAGAGTACCCCGCCTTCTACTAGGACTGCATCTCCCAACACTTCTCGCCCTCCCTATGCGGGCCCACCCCCGGCGGCTACAACCCCTATGATAGATCCTGGACTCCGGCGGCCATCGCCCCACATTACCAGGGCTTGCTCAGTGGTAGATGCGGGAAGGATATCAGCACCTCTTTCCTCTCAACTTCCTTCTTCGCCTGATAGAAATCATGTTACTGTTTCCTCCCCACAATCCTCCATGATTCATTGCCCATTAACATCATCTCCTCTCATATGCAACACCGATCCCATCATCTCCACTACTTCCCCTGTGGACTGTTCCCACCTGCGCCCGCCTTCCCCTCCTCACCCATATTTTCTTAGATCAAGGAACCCAGCCAAAGAGATTCCTGCCAAACATTCTGGGTTGGGCATTGTCATTCCTGAAGGTGGTGTTTTGAACACCAGAGGGAGAAAATCCCATCTTTCGAAAGCCATAAAACAAGCAGGGGCAGAAGTGGTCTCTGGCAGGCAATCGACCATAGACGGGGTCCTTAGAGCGGGACACACCCCGAGAGGTGTTTCCCCATGAAGAGCCTATCTTTTAATTGCAGAGGACTGGCTAGTTCCTCCAAGAAACTAGCCATGAAGAGGCTCGTTGAAACTGAGCCTATTGACATTATCATGCTCCAGGAGACACTCTGCTCTGCCGAACAGATCACTAGCGCCATGCAATCCTTGATCCCTGGATGGAGCTTTTATGCAAATGACGCTGTTGGTCGATCAGGGGGTCTTGCCATTGGGTTCAATCCCCGCTCCATCAAACTGATTTCGACCTGGGGAGGGGCAGGTTTCATTGGAGTGGACGTTTTCTCCGCTGATCTTGGTATGGATCTTAGAATTGTAAATGTGTATGCCCCGTGTGTCCAGAGAGAAGTGTTCTGGCAGCACATCTTTCACCTCTCTCTTCTGAATGAAGACAATGTAATTATCGGAGGAGACCTCAACTTCTCACTGGGATTCAGGGAGTCTTGGGGCTCGGATGCTCAAATTGATCCCATCACAGATTTCATGTCCAACCTGTTGGAGCAATCGAACTTCATAGATATTCCAATGCAGCGTCTTCTACCTACCTGGAGGAATCAACGAGTTGGGGAAGCTGCTCTCGCTCGCAGACTTGATAGATTTCTCCTTAAGGGGACCTTCATTCAGCATCTGCATCTTTATAGACAATGGGTTGGCTCAGGGGGGCTATCGGATCATAATCCTATATACCTGGAGATTCAAGGTCCCTCCAAAAAACCCAAGGCACCCTTCAAATTTAACCACATCTGGCTGAAGGATCCTTCTTATATAAAGCTGGTCAAAGATTACTGGTTGGCTCATCCTATCAGCGGTAATGAATCTTTTGCCAGATGTTTCTGCAGAAACCTTTCAGAAATCAAACACATTTCCATTCAGTGGGCAAAGGGAAAATTGGAACGGGAAACAGCGATACTTGCCCAAATCGAAGCTGATCTAAGCTCTCTCTCTGATGACCGTGGGTTGGGATTCATCTCTGCTGCTGACAAATGCAGGCTAATTGATCTAGAAAATCAAAAAGTCAAGATCCTCAAAGAAAGAGAGGAATCCATCAGATTAAGGAGCAGAGCTTTATGGATACAAGCCGGGGATGATAATACAAAGTTCTTTCATAACTTTGCAAAGAGCAGGAAAGTATCTAATACAATCTGGAAGCTCCCCTCCCCGGATGGTGACATTGCAGACAATTTTAACAAGCTCGCCCACTTGGGTACCGCCCACTTCAGGAATCTATACAAGAGCCCTTGGGAATCCAATCTACTGGACATCATCAATGTGGCAAACCACTTCCCGAGATTCGTGGAGGAAGATGATGTGGAGACATTAATTGAACCTGTCACGGCTGAGGAACTTGAAGGCGTGCTGAAATGGTTCAAGAAAGATAAAAGCCCTGGCCCAGATGGATGGACCATCGAATTCTACTTAGCCTTCTTCGATATTTTGGGGCAGGATTTGCTGAAGGTGGTGGAGGAGAGTAGGACTACAGGTTCCATATATCATGCTATAAATTCCACATTCCTTTCTCTCATCCCAAAATCCGACTCCCCGTCATCTTTTGAGGATTACAGGTCCATCTCATTGTGTAATTGCCTCTATAAAATCATATCTAAGACCATTGCCAACCGTCTTAGATCCATCCTCTCCAGATCCATCGCCCCTCAACAATTTGCATTTCTTGAATCCAGGCAGATCCATGAGGCCATTGGCCTTGCACAAGAAGCCCTTCACTCCATCTGGTCAAAGAATCTTAAAGCCATCCTCCTCAAAATTGACCTTTCAAAAGCCTTCAATCGAGTTAGCTGGCTCTATATTAAAATGATTCTCATTCATCTGGGGTTTCCTCATGCCTTCATATCTTGGATCATGGCTTGCATCACCTCTCCTTCCTTCAGTATTCTCATCAATGGCTCGGCATCCACATTCTTCCACTCTGAAAGGGGTTTGAGACAGGGTTGCCCACTATCTCCCCTTCTCTTCCTCTTGGTCATGGAAGGTCTCAGTCGCCTCATGGAAGCTGCAAAGAGGGATGGAGACATTGGGGGGCTTGGCATCACTGACCTCTGCTATCTCACTCATTTACTGTTTGTGGACGATGTCCTTATTCTACTAAATGGCAGTATAAGGGACACCCGGTCCTTCTCAAAGATCCTGCAACTATTTTCTGATGATACTGGAATGCAGCCCAATCAGATGAAATCTACCATTACATGCTCCTGCACAACTGTACAGGAGACCCGGACTGCTCTTCGGGCTTTCCCATTCTCGGTCCATCCTCTGGATAGGGGCCTCAAATACTTGGGTTTTAACCTGAAGCCAACCTGTCAAAGGATAGCTGATTGGGTCTGGTTGGTGGCCAAATTGGAAAAAAGACTCATGGGATGGAGCTTCAGATACCTTTCTAGGGCTGGCAGATTGGTCCTCATCAAATCTGTGTTAGAGGCCACTCCAGTCTTCTGGATGGCACTAGCCTGGATTCCAAGGAATATCTTGGGAAGGTTACAGCAGCTGTGCAATCGATATCTCTGGAACGGGAATCAGGAGAAAAGAATTTTTTCTTGGATCAGCTGGAAGAAAATCTCCCTGCCCAAAAAATGGGGCGGTTGGGGTCTCAAAGACTTCCCGGAATTCGCCAAGGCGCTGGCAGCCAAGATGGCATGGACATTGCTCACTAGACAAAATCTGTGGACACAGGTAACCTTCCACAAATACATATGGCCTCTCAATATTTTGGACTGGGCCCGCTTACCATCCTGGTCTGCCAAGGGATGCTCAACAGTCTGGAAGGCTTTGATCGATTCCCTTCCACTCATTCGGGACAATCTAGCTTGGCGAATAAACGATGGGCTGACGGGCAGGATTGGATTGGACCCTTGGATCAACAGTGGGGGTAGACACATTCTAAACCGGGAGCTTATCACTCATCTTCAATCTCGGGATATTAGACATTTCGCTCAGATTGCTGATCAGCAATGCACGGACATCTTCTCACAAGCTTGGAAGACTGCCCAGCATCTGGATCTCCCCCCACAATGGCATCAGGAATGGGAACAATATATCATGGCTTTATCTGAATCCCACATCCGCATCAAGAAAGGGCCGGATGAACTTGTTTGGAGCAGCGCGGATCATGGTATGTATGCCCCAAAAAATGGATACATTGCCATCATTGCACACAAAGCACCTGAGCAGATACACTCGTGGTGGCATTCAATCTGGAAGCTCAAGGCTCCGCCCCGAACCAAACTCTTCTTCTGGTGCGCCCTCAGCGGTATTGTACCCACTGGAGACCACCTCACCCACAGAGCCATATTCGGTCCTTCCTGGTGTTCTTTCTGTAAGAATGAATCTGAATTTACCAATCACATTTTCCTACACTGCCCTGCTATTCAAATGCTATGGGGAAATATCTGCTCTCATTTGGGCATAGCGGGCCAATGGACGGGAATTGATCTTCAGAACGCATGGGACACCTGGTCTCACAGTCACGCGGGCTCTAAACTTCTCAATCTTCCCCCTGTGGCCATTTGGCATATCTGGCTTGCTCGGAATCGGGCTATTTTCGAGGATCGACCGATTATATGGAACCGGATTGAAATTACTATCTCCGCGGCATACCAGGAGCTCCCTGATCCGCCTCCTCCCAGGTCCAGATCCATTCACCCTATGCCTGATATCGACAGAGCCACCCCGTGGGCCTTTTTCGACGGGGCCGCAAGCCAAGCAGGGTGTGGAGGGGGATTTGTCCTGCACACTAACGAGCAGCATCGATACCTGGCAAAATTGGGTTTTGGAATTGGATCAAATAACTTCGCCGAGTTGTCTGCTCTACATAATCTACTACAATTTGCATTATCTCAACAACACACAAAGATCAACATATACGGGGATTCAATGGTGGTGGTTAACTGGATTAACAATGTCACCACTTGTCATTCACACTCACTCAGCAATTTATTGCATGATACACTCATTCTCAAGGCAGCATTTGAACATTTCTCTTGTATTCATATATACAGAGAACACAATACCGAGGCTGACAAACTATCCAAAGAGGCCTTGACTCTCCCCAGAGGTGTTCAGACAATAGTGGAGCAGAACAGAACAGAGGAGCACCAATTTTATCACAGGCCATACATAGACCAAAGGCATCAATGGGACAACAATCCCATCAGCTGACAGAAATGGAGATATGCTTTGAAATAATAGGAACATTGACGATATGTTTTTAAAACATAATCCTTTTTGTAATAAAGATGGGTTGAAATGCCAGAACATAAGTTTATATACTGCACTGAACAACACTCTGCGGGGTGAATTTTATATGACCGATACAGTAATGCCATGGGCATCTGCTTATGTAATTTTCAACTATAATGAAAGTTACTGATTTTTCCAGTGGAAAAAAATAATAAAACTATTATAATTATTTATTAAATAAATGTATTATTTAGGTGATTAATATATATGATTAAAATATTTTATCGATGATGAAGATGATTCACTAAGACTCATATGGTTTATCAGACTTTAAGAAAGTACTAGTCTAGATTATCAATCTATCATGCACCGAGAGGAATTAAACCCTTGAGGTGCAAACCTTTTTTTGGAATGTAGAATTTGAAGAATTTGACTTGCAATAAGCTTGTAAAGTAAATCATCAGTTGTTTTTTTCACTATATTGAATTTTGATTGAGATAATTACTTGCAATGTTGAATAGAAAATAAATCATTTATTTAATGTTCTCACTAATACTATGCAACTCTCGATGTAGCCAAATATATTTTATTTTGTGAAATCCTCAACTCTTTGTTAAAATTTAAACAACTTAATACACATTTAAATTTTATAATTTAACTATTATAAAAACATATAGCATTAGAAAATTACATATCAGTGTCATCTCATATGTTTTTGATTAAGAAACTATGGCTCACCTAAAATTCATACTTACCAGTCAGACCGGTTTCATTCATAACTACCAGTCAGACTCGTATCATTCATAGGTACTATTAGCACTTCAGGAATCTCTCTTAGGTTGTAGCTCGGAGATGCCTGGAAACATATAAATATTCAATATCGTTCTCTGAACTATTGGAATGGATTGAGGTTTGGATCAAGTCAGATGACTGTTTCAACTCTATTTTCACTCAAAACATGCATAAACACCCTCAGCTTGACAATGCTTTCAACCACAAATGCTCAATAGTTTATAGATTCAATGAATAGATGGAGAATCCTAACTGTACCATTGGATCCATTTGGATCAGGACCCGATGAAATTATAGATGCGATAATAATATTTTGAAGTCCAGCTTATGGCCAAAGCAGAGCAAGAGGAGACGTGGACGTCGGAGCTAAAATAGGGGACATTTCTGCTAAAAATAGTAGCACTAAACCTTAGGGGCTAATAGGTACCAGTCATTTTAATGTTTTGAGACTGGTATCATTCATAGGTACCAATCATTTTAGTGATGGTTGATTTTTCTGATAAGTCACTTATGTAAGGCTTGATTCCTTGATTCCCGAAGACACGTGGAAATTTGAATACATCGATCTGGTCGAGTGTTGACCTTGATTTGACGTGAGCATTTGTGTTTTGGGTGGAGAAAGCTAAGTGATGATGTAACTATTGGCCAACTAATTCATAATATAGTAATATTAATTTATAATAAAGTTATTATAATTATTTATTAAATAAATGTATTTTTCAAGTGATTAATTTATATGATTGAAATATTTTATTGATGATGATGATAGTGATGATTCACTAAGATCAATATGGTCTATCGTACCTTAATAAAGTACCATCCTAGATACATCTAACTCCATATCTATCATGCGTTAACAAGGATTAAATCCCTCGAGGTGCAAACCTTCTTTTTGGAATGTAGAATTTGATAAAAAGTTTGTACCTAAAGGAATTTGATCCCTCTCGGTGCATGATAGATCTAGAGTTAGATTCATGTAGGTTGCTTCTAGTTGAGGGAAACACTGTCGCATTTTTAGATTACCATTATTATGTATATATTTGAGATAAACTTCGTACTTTGAAATTTCCAATATGTTTTCTTTGCTTGACATGGCCATATCATTCTCTTCTTTAATTTAGTCTATATTGTGTGCCTTGAATGGTTTGTGTTTGGATGCTTTGATGTTTTGTGTGTTTATGCGTTTGGATTTGGATGGTATAATGTTTGTGAATGTATTGTGTTATATTTCTATATGTGTATGTAATTTTTTATTGGTAATTAGTTGGTGATGAAGGAAGGAGACAATTTTGTCAATAGTTTGCAGGAAGATTGATACTGCACATCTATTTCATTTAATTTTAGGTATCACAACTTTCAAAAACTAATTAATTCTTAATAGTGGCCCTCCAGGTATTATTAAATATATCTTGAAGAGTAGTTTTAATTTTAAATTTTCTCAATTACCTCAATTTGTTGAGATGATAGATATTGTTAATAATTTTAATAATGAAATAAAAAATTTGAATACAAAATGAAAGTGTAATAATGTTGAATGACATAAAATGTGAATAATAAGAATGTAGTCAAATACTAATAGTCTTAATTGTGATTAATCTCAAACTATTTTCTTCTACTATTCTTATTGTCACCCCTGTTAGTTTTACCATATTTTCATATCGATTATATGAAAAGAAGAGTTGAAATCGTAAATCATTCAAATCTTTAACTCGAGTTATTGTAGTAAACATATACATTGTCTCTCTTATTGTCCAATATTAATAGGTTGAATTACTAAAACACAAAAATCAATACTTATTATCAATACTTTTTTGTGCTTACACTAAAATCAATACACATTGTTAATCTAATCACTTTAAAATTAATGTACCATCATACATCTAGTTAGATCAAATAATAAATCAACATCTACATTGAAATCAATGTATGTAACACAAGCCATCAAATAGGTTTAGAAATGAACATCTACATTGAAATAAATGCATACATTGCAAGAAATCAAAAAGGATTAGAAAACAACATCTACACTAAAATAAATGCATATAATGCAAGCAATGAAATAGGATTAGAAATCAACATCAACACTAAAATCAATGCATCTAGTGCAAGCAATCAAATATAATTAGAAATCAACTTCTACAGTGAAATCAATGCATCTAGTCCAAGGAATTAAATAGAATTAGAAAACATCTACACTAAAATCAATGCATTTAGTGCAAGCAATCAAATAGGATTAGAAATCACTACATTGAAATCAGTGCATATAGTTCAATCAATCAAATATGATTAGAAATCAACATCTAAACTAAAATCAATGCATCTAGTGCAAGCAATAAAATAGGATTAGAAATAACCATCTGCATTGAGATCAATGCATCTAGTGTAGGAAATATTATTCTCTCTCTCTTTCTCCTCCATCTATATCTATATCTCCCTCCATATCTCCTTCTGTGTCCCTCTATCTCACCCTCAAACATACACACTCTCTCTCCATCTCTCCCTTTTCACTCCCTCTCTCTCTCCACTTTTCTCTTTCCATGTATTTCTTCTTCCCTCCCTCTCTCCCCTTTCAAATCTGTCTCTTTTTCCCTCCCTCTCTCTCTTCTCTCTCCCTCCCTCTCTCCCCTTTCAACTCCATCTCCTTTTCCCGCCCTCTCTCCTCTTCTCTCTCCCTCCCTCTCTCTCTCTCTCTCTCTCTCTCTCTCTCTCTCTCTCTCTTC
>APFE030528781.1:150546-213615 GCA_000404065.3 Pinus taeda
TCTCTCCCTCCCTCTCTCTCTCTCTCTCTCTCTCTCTCTCTCTCTCTCTCTCTTCATTCCTCCTCTCCCCTCTCCTTTAGTTTATATCCTTTAGGGAAAGCAATCAAATATGATTAAAATTCACCATCTACACTAAAATAAAATCTTATAGTCCAAGAAATCAAATATAATTAGAAATCAACATCTACATTGAAATCAATGTATCTATTGCAAGCAATCAAATAGAATTAGAAAACTTATACACTAAAATAAATGCATCTAGTGCAAGAAATCAAATAGGATTGGAAATGAACATCTACATTGAAATCAATGCATCTAGTGAAAGCAATAAAATATAATTAGAAATCAACATCCACACTTAAATGCATGCATCTAATGAAAGCAATCAAATAGGATTAAAAATCACCATCTACATTGAAATAAATGCATCTAGTGCAAGAAATATTCTTCCTTCTCCCCCCCTTCCATATATATCTATATCTCCCTTTGTCTCTCCTTCTTTGTCTCTCTATCTCACCCCAAACATGCACACACTCTCTCTAGCTCTCCCTTGTCACTCCCTCTGTCTCTCCACTTTTCTCTCTCTATGTATTTCTTCTTCACTCCATATCTCCCCTTCCAACTCCATCTCTTTGACCCTCCCTCTCTCGTCCTATCTAGCCCTCCATCTCTCCTCCTCTCTCTCAAGTCCTCTCTCGTCCTTCTTGTCTCTCCCTTTCTTTCCCCCCATCTCTCTCTCTCTCTCTTTTTCCTATAACCATTTCACTATCTCCCTCAATCTCTCCACCTCTCCCACCTCCATCTTTGTGTTCCCCCTCTCTCTCTTTCCCCTCTCTCCCTCTCTCACTCCTTTCTTTCTCTCTCACTTTGTTCCTCCTCTCCCCTCTCCTTCAATTTATCTCCTTTAGTGAAAGTAATCAAATAGGATTAGAAATCACCATCTACACTAAAATCAATACATCTAATGCAATATATCTGCTTCCCTCTCTCCCCCCTCCATCTATATCTATTCTTCCTCCATCTCTCCTTCTTTGTCTCCCTATCTCACCCACCAAAACACACACACACTCTCTCTCTCCATATCTATTTATCTCTCCCTATCTCTATCTCTTTCTTCTTCCCTCTCTTCACCTTCTATCTATATTCTCCCTTTGTCTCTCTTTTGTCTCTAATTCTCACCCCCAAAACATATACACTCTCTCTCAATGCCTATTTATCTCTCCCTCCCTCCTCCTCTCCTTCTCTCTCTCTCTTCCCCTTCTCTCCCTCTCCCCCCCCTTCTATCTCTCTTCCATCCTACTCTCATCTCTCCCTATCTCTCCATCTCCCTTATCACTCCCTTTCTCTCTTTCTCTCCACCTTTCTCTCTTTGTGTCTTTCTCATTTCTTCCCTCGTTCTCTCCCTCCCCCCCTCTTTCTCTCTCTCACGTCATCTCTCTCTCCCTTCCTCTCTATCCCTATTCCTCCCACCTCCCTCTCTCTCTCTCTCTTTCCACCATCCAACTTTGTCACTATCTCCCTCCCTCTCTCCTTCTTTTCCCCCTTCTCTCCATCTCTCCTTGTTTGTCTCTCTATCTCTCCCCCAAACATACACACTCTCTCTCCATCTCTCCCTTGTCACTTCCTCTATGTCTCTCTCCACTTTTCTCTCTCAATTTCTTTCTTCTTCCTTCCCTCTCTCCCCTTCCAACTCCTCTTCCTCCTTTTCTCTCTCCTCCTCTCTCTCAATCCCCCTATCTCATCCTTACTCTCTCTCCCTTTCTCTTCTACCTCCCTCTCTCCCCCTTTCTCTCCCTTTCTCTCACTCTCTCTATCTTTCAACCTCTACCACTCTATGTATTTGTTCTTCCCTCCCATATATATATAGAGTTAATATATATCATGATATATTGATATATATTATAAAGTAACAAATCTAATATTGTATTAATTCAAATTATTAAATTTCATAATATTAAATTATAATATTATAATATTAATTACAACATTAATATCAGATTTAATGATGTGTTTAAATGCATGATGACAAAATTTATAATAAAACTATATCCAAATTAATTTTAAATATTACAACTTTGACGTGGAAATATTATGTCTTTAAAGATTTTAATGTATCCATAAGATATGGTTTTCCTTTTAAAGATTCATTTTACAAATATTTAATTAAAAGAAAAAATTTGGAGCATGATTTCTTTGTGTTGAATTAACTTTTTTACTTTGGTTTAATAAATGGTATTGCCTTTAGTAAAGAGTAAAGATGTTTAAAATTTTAACTAATTTGGAATTTTAATGTAGTAAAAAAATTTGTTTCGAAGGTAAATTTATGATCCATTTGAATTCAAAGTATATGATAAAAGAACTATTAAAGGCATGAGATAATTGTATTATAGTTTTTTTATCTATATGGTTATTTTCATTTTGTCTAGGGAAGACATTTATTTTTTTTATTGTTTTATTGGACAAATGTAATTACACATTGCCCTCAGATTAATTGAGATTTTTTAACATATTATTTATATGCTTGAAAAGAGTGGAGAGAATTGTTCCTAGATCATCCTAGTTTTGCTAGCTTAACAAGTCAAGAAGGTCGGTAGTGTGGCAAAGATTTTGAAAATTAGAATTGAGTTTTGCTAGCTTAACAAGTCAAGATGGTCGGTAGTGTGGCAAAGATTTTGAAAATTAGAATTGATGTGATTAATATCTAGACAATTGAATAGAATTTTTTTTTCATCTTCAACCCTGTTAGTAGCCCAAAGATGACTCTTTAGTTACAAGGATTTTTGGGATTTGACCAATGGCCAATTTCACTTTGAAGCTGGCACGAATTAGTTTGTATTTTAACAATGTTCATTTTCTTCTTAGCACTATTCAAGGCACAAAACAATATGATCTCCTCCTTATTGAGCATCCTTGTATCATCCTAGCTTGAACCAGAGGTGAAATATTTGGTTAAAATTAAAAGTCATTTTAGAAAACCTCTTGGCTTCCCATATAAATATATATTAACTATCTTTAATAATAATATTTAATTTAATAATAATATTTGGTTGATGTTTTTGTATGAATTGTGAGCCACCCTTGAACAAGGAAGTTGAAATAGTTGTCAAAAACTAATGAAAGAGGCAGCCAAGAATAAGGAAAATCCAAAGTAATAAATGTAGCTCATTCAATAAACCGTGTTAGAGATGCAAAGGCGACTGCTATGTAAACCTAGATGTGAAGTATCTCAAAATAATAGATGAGATGATTACGTTGTTAATATCAAAATCTAGAGAACAAG
Organism: Pinus taeda; assembly: GCA_000404065.3. NCBI lineage: Eukaryota > Viridiplantae > Streptophyta > Pinopsida > Pinales > Pinaceae > Pinus > Pinus taeda. The sequence continues at coordinate 153,827 of APFE030528781.1, forward strand.
TAAAGATTAAATAGTGAGTTAGAAATGTAAAAGATCCAAAGGAGACTCCTATGTAAACCTAGATGCTAAGTAAGTAAAAATAATAGATGAGATGATTACGTTGATTAACTGGAAAACCAGAGAACAATCAAAGATTGTAAATTGAGTTAGAACAAGTAAAGGTTAAATGGCCTTTTTATATCACTAAGCTTGTAAAGTAAATTACAGGTTGTTTTTTCACTATATTGAATTTTGGTTGAGGTTATTTGTAATGTTGAATAGAAGAATTAATCATCTATTTAATGTTCTCATTAATATTATGCAACTTTCGATTTAGGTAAAGATCTTTTAAAACAATTTTTATTTATGCAACTTTAGATTTAGCCAAATATATTTATTATGCAACTTTCGATTTAGCTAAAGAACTTTTAAAACAATTTTTGTTTATACAGTTTTAGATTTAGTCGAATATCTTTAGAACAATTTTTATTTTGTGAAATTCTCAACTCTTCGATTAAAATTTAAACCACCTAATACACATTTAAATTTTATAATTTAACTATTAGAAAAACACATATCATTGGAAAATTACATATCATTCTCATCTCATATGTTTTCGATTAAGAAACTATGACTGCACCTAAAATTCATACCTACTATTCAGCCTGGTATCGTTCATAGCTACCAGTCATTTCAGTGATGGTGTAACTATTTCCCAGCTGATTCATATTTTCCCCACACATTTTCGTGGTTAATTAGACTATATTAATGTCTAGCTTTAGGCAAGATCATGGCATCAAAATCATCGAGAGAAAGGAGAAAATATGGGAGATCCTTGATTTGTATCTGGATCAATAGCCATTCTTATTGATAGGCAGTTCAAGTAATAGAGGGGCACATCAAGATTGCTCTTTGTTGTAGAAAAAAGTTGGGGATTTTGGAAAATTTAGTGAAGGAGATTCAGCCTATAAACATGGAAATTCAACAATATGGAATAGCTATTCGGCAGTCTCAGAGTGATTTAGTTAACAAGATTGAACCTGTTACAGTTAACAACTGGCTTCAAACATTGAACAAAATTATGGAAGTTGCAATCAAAATAGTGCATAAATCTCAAGTTCCAGCATATAATATGGTATCTCGATTCTTGTTGAGCAAGAAGATCAGGAAGAGTATTGACAGTTTGCAGAGTCATCTGGAAAGACTGCCTTTGATTGGATTCACTCAACGACTCCTTTTTGAACTGCAAAGCATACAGCTACAAAGCCATGAAGCTACTCAGAGCCAATCTTCAATTGCTCCAACAAGGTAGCCAAGCCTTACAACTTATAGGCAGCAGCTAATTCAAGAGGTGTGCATCATGGGACAAGATGAGGTATTTGAAACCCTTAAACGTTTGCTGACAGATGATAACGAAATCACAGCCTCTGTGACATCCAGAATAGGTGTTGTTGGAATGGGTGGATCTGGAAAAACTCTGCTCCTCAAGAGAGCCTTGAATGACAAGGAAGTGCAACAACACTTTGAGAAATATTTGATTCTGTGGTTGACAGTTTCCCAAAATCTGTCAATCATAAATCTCTGCAATAACCTTGGGAGCCAAACAGACCTCCATTTAAGTGAGGGCTTTGATGTGAGATGAAGCCAAGAAGATGTCAAGACATGGATTTATCAAAAAACTAGCAGCAGGAGGTTCTTGCTATTTTAGATGATATTTGGGACGATAGTGAAAATCTGTTGGAGATGTTGGGCGTACCGGATGATCAGATGAATGACAGCTCCAAGATCGTTGTATCGACAAGAGATTGAAGATTCCTTTCAAAAATGAGAGTGGGTACCCAAATTTCCATGGATAGTCTGTCTGTAGGTGAGAGCTGGAGCCTCTTCTGCTTTCATGCGTTTGTAGGTATTCAGCACACTCCACATGTTGGAATCGAAAAGATTGCCCGGGATGTCTGTGGGGAGTGCGATCGGTTGCCGCTCACTCTCAAAGTAATAAGAGCAGCCATGGTGGGCATCACTGTGCCATCAGATTGGTGGTTGACTTTGGAGAAGTTGCAAAATGCGGATAAAGTGGACCCTCATGTAGAGAAGAAACTCTACCATCGATTGAGATTGTTGGAACTACTACACACTTACATGCAGACTCTTAGTTAGAGCATGGGACTACATTCAAGATTCCTTCTGCATGATTTACTCCTTGATTTTCTCCTTCTTCAACTCCGCAACTGGTTAGTTCTTCTGCATGATTTACTCCCTGATTTTCTCCTTCTTTAACTCCACAATTGGTTAGTTCCTCCGCATGATTTACTCCCTGATTTTCTCCTTCGTTCACTCTGCAACTGGCTAGTTATCTCTCTGAAACTTGTTGTAGATATTGAGTCTTTTGATTGATCACCACTATGGTGCATTACCTTGGGATATTCACCCAGTAATTCTATATCATGAGCATTCTAACCTATTTCCTAATGAATCATTCTTTTGTTCTTTCAATTTTCTTTTAGTGTTTTTTCTCTGCAAAGCTGTGTGTTCAACCTTTACTAGCTAGATTCATCTATGCATGTTTTCTAACACATTTACATGGTATCAAAGCCCACAGGTTGCTAAATAAAATGTGCACCAATACTTTATTTTGCAGGTATTACAGCTTGGAGATCGAAGATTGACAGAAAATTGGAGTTTCCCAAAGCATCGATCCTAACACCGTACAACTATCATGAATGGAAGGACCAAATGGCTCGATACCTTCATCAAAAAGGGTTGTATAGGATTACCATGGCTACAGAAGTGGAACCAACTTCAGCCATAGATAAATCCAAGTACCTCAACTGTATGGATGAGGCCCACGGATCCATATGCATGTGCATCTCTCCAGAGTTGTAGTTTCATCTATCTGCCTGCAATACTCCCAATGAGATTTAGAAAAAGGTTGAAGAACTCTACGGAAAACAAGATGAGATGAAAGGACATCTGCTCGAAGTGGAGCTGCTGTCATTGGATCCACAGAACTATGACAGAATTCGAGACTTCTTCACCAAATATAATGATCTATTACTGCAACTCAAGGGTTGTTGAATTGACAAATCCAAGGAGGAGAGTCACCAAGTTCTCTCTATTATGTCAAAGCTCGGACTCGAATACTCCGTCTTTGTGTCCACATTTCATTCAGTAAAGCTCACAACAAGTAAATCCTACATTATGCCTTCTCTCAAAGAGTTCATGGAGTCCCTTCATTTTGAGCAAGGTAAACTCATTGGCATGGGGAAAATCAAACCTCCAAATCTCATGCACTTGCTATGCATGATGGCAGCCACAATAAAAATCACAGATTTGATTCAAATCAGAAAAATCAGTAGCAAAAAGACAAGGGAAAAGTGCATTCCCATCCAAAGAAGGAAGGGTACACCAAGCCCTTCAATGGATCCTCCGACTCGAGAAATGAAAAAGGGAAGAAAGGAAATAGATGAACCTACTGTCAAAGAGGATTCCATCTAGAATCCTCTTGCATGAAAAATCTCCACGGGAAAGGTAACAATTTTCATGCTTTAGTTGCAATTAATTCTTCCCCGAATGCATGGATTATTGATTCTGGTGCATCACATCATATGGCTTTTGCAAAGGAAGTCTATTCCTCTTTGAATGCATGAAAAGGACCTCCCATCCTCATGGGAGATGACTCACCTATTGAGGTCACAGGAAAAGGTAGAGTGGAACTGTTACACGAAAGCTTTGAAGATGTGCTTCATGTTCCAAAAATTTCGGTAAACCTGCTTTTAGTTTATCAGATCACTTATTCTGGCACCAGAAAGAGAGTGGAATTCACTCCAGATGTAGTGAACATATATGACCTACATAGCAGCTCCAAAATTGCAACCAGTGAGGTAAACAATGGAGCCAGACTGTATACATTTTCTGAATTTATTAAATCTGAATCCTCTTTATTGCTTACACATGTTGATGATAGTACTAGGATTTGGCATGAGAGGTTTGGTCACTTAAATTACAGGTATATGCAGTAGCTAAGGAAGCATGAGATGGTGGAAGTCTTGCCAAATATCAGTTTCTCCAAAGGAGTTTGTGAAAGGTGTGTCCTTGGCAAACATCCTAGAGAAAAGTTTGACATTGGCAAGACTCACAGAGCATCTTCTCCTCTAGATCTGATCCATAGTGATCTCATGGGGCCTTTTCCTCATCCTTCCTTCAACAAAGCAAGGTATGTTCTTACATTTATTGATGATTTACCACGGTATACTTGGGTGTATCTTCTCAGGAACAAATCTAAAGTTTTTACGCACTTTGAAGATTTCAAAGCACTAGTTGAGACACAGTCAGAGAGAAAAATCAAAGCTCTCCATACAGACAATGGGGGGTAATATGTTAACACAGTATTTCAGAACCTTTGCCTTGAGTCTGGCATACAGTTGCAGTACACAGTTCCATACACTCTGTAGCAGAACGGAGTTGCTGAGAGAAAGAACCGATCTCTCAAAGAGATGGCTTCCTGCATGTTGCATGCTAAGTCATTGCCTCATAAGCTATGGGCTGAAGCACTTAATTATGCTAACTACATCCAGAACAAATCTCCTCATAGGCTGTCAAGGATCAGACCCCCTTTGAGGCCTGAAGCAGCACTAAACCAGAGGTCACCCACTTCCATGTTTTCGGCTCCCGAGCATGGGCAAGGATCCCCTCTGAAAAGACGAAAGCTCTTGATCCACAGAGCATTAAGTGCATCTTTGTTGAATGCCCTGATGGTGTGAAGGGATATCAATTCCTGATTTCCTCTACGGACAAGCTCATCATTGATTGAAGTGTCAAATTTGAGGAAAGTCTCTCGCATGCACCTCAATTTCCGCATGCAGACACCTTTTATCTACCTCATGTCTGAGATGGTGACTCACTACACTCAAATGCAGATACAAAGGATGCTGATGCCGCGGTAGAGCATGCAGATGCAAAGACAGAGTCTTCAGATACAAATCCAATGCATGCATATGATGATCCACATCCAAGCCCAGATCGGGTTTCTAGCAGTGAATCAAATTCCCCTGTCATAAATTAGAGAATAAGGAGCTTACATGAGATATAGGCACAAGACCACCCAGCTGCTAGAAATGGTCTTCTGGGGGATAATTATGATCTACGGAGGACTAGCTTAGAGTTTATTGAGCCTCCTCTTGTCCTCACTACCACTGAACCATCGCCATCTTGACATTTTCATTTGGTTCAGTCTTCTGATCCACAGTCTTATGCGGAGGTTGCTAGGCATCCATCTTGGGAGTCCGGCATGGAGAAGGAGTATAACTCCCTCCTCGAGAACCATACCTGGGATTTGGTCCGCCTTCCTTTAGGAAGCAAACTTGTCCGATGAAAATGGGTTTACAGGACCAAGAGTGCTAGAGATGGGAAAATCACCAAATGGAAAGCAAGGCTAGTAGCCAAAGGATTCCAACAAGTGCATGGCATTGATTATGACAAGACCTTTGCTCCAGTAGCAAAGATGGATTCCCTACACCTTACACTTTCCATTCCGGCTATCCAGGGATGGGAAGTACATCAGATGGATGTGAAGAATGCCTTTCTTCACGGAGACCTATCTGAGGAGATCTACATGGAGCAGCCACATGGTTTCATTCAGGATTCATCTTTCATCTGTAGACTGAAGAAATCTCTCTACGGCCTTAAGTAGGCCCTAAGAGCTTGGTATGCGAAGATGGATTCTTTTCTCTTATCACAAAACTTTGAAAGATGTAAGTTTGATCTGAATGTTTAAATGCTCAGGACACATGATTCTCTTCTTATCTTAGTTTTGTATATCGATGATCTCCTAATCACCGGTAGCTCGGCTTCAGCCATTTTTACAATCAAGAGGGCCTTGCATGATAGGTTCTTCATGACGGACATGGGTCCATTACAGTTCTTTCTTGGTCTTGAGATCAACCAGGATGCCACAAGTATCAAACTCTCTCAGGCTAAGTATGGACGGGATCTCCTCGAGAGATTTCGCATGACTGACTACAAGCCAGCACCGACTCCTTTTCTGTCTGGGGTCCGCCTTGAGGATGGAGGTGACACTCCTTTAGTTGACAACACTCTCTACCGACAGCTAGTGGGGAGCTTATTTTACCTCACCAACTCTAGACCAGATCTCTCATATGTAGTAGGGGCATTTTCCAGATACATGCAGGAGCCGCATGAGCTACATTGGAATGCTACCAAGCGCATCCTCCAATATGTGCATGGCACCATCACCTTCAGGATTCACTATGTAGCAGGAATTGCATTGAATATCCTTGGCTTCACAGATTCTAATTGGGCAGGAGACAACATTGATCGCAAGTCCACCTCCGGATATTCACTCAGTCTAGGATTTGTGCCTATCTGTTGGTCGAGCAAGAAGCAGGTTGCTATTGCTCTCTCTTCGGCTGAGGCCGAGTACAGAGGAGTAGTCAACATCACCATTCAGGCTCTATGGCTACAGCACTTTCTCATTGAGTTGGGCATCCAGTTCCACCAGCCCATTGTCATCTACTGTGACAACCAAAGCACTCTCAAATTTTGCAGGGATCCAGTACAGCGACAGCGGACAAAGAACATAGAGATCCATATGCACTACATGATCGAGTCATTGATTTGCAGTTCTATCCTTCAGTAGAATAGACTACAGACATCTTCACCAAGACATTCACTGAGAAGAAGTTTCGCTCTCTGCACGATCGTCTTGGAGTGAAGGACACAGTTGCTTAGCAATTGTCTTTTCTTCCTCTTTTCTTTTGATTTACATTGTATTTTGAGAGGGGGGGGGGGGGGGGGGGGGGGGTGGGTTTCCCATGATATTTTCCCTCTTTCCTCAAATTTAGTACAAGTTCCATTGTATTTTGGGTGACCTTTGGCCTTAGTTTCCAGGGCCCATTTCCTATTTTTCCCCATAGTGGTGTTTAGGGGGGGTGTTGGAACTACTACACACCTACATAAGGACTCTTAGTTAGAGCATGGGACTACATGCAAGATTCCTTCTGCATGATTTACTCCTTATTCAACTCCACAACTGGTTAGTTATTCTGCATGATTTACTCCCTGATTTTCTCCTTCTTTAACTCCGCAACCGATTAATTCCTCTGCATGATTACTCCCTAATTTGCTCCATCTTTCACTCCACAACTGGCTAGTTCTCTCCAGAACTTGTTATAGGTGTTGAGTCTTCTCATTGATCACCACTATGGTGCATTACCTTGGGATCTTCACCCAGTAATGCTATATCATGAGCATTGTAACCTATTTTCTAATGAATCATTCTTTTGTTTTTCGATTTTCTTTTAGTGTTTTTCGCTGCAAATCTATGTGTTCAACCTTTATTAGCTAGATTCATCTGTGCAGGTTTTCTAACACATTTACAGAGATTGAGTTATGATGTGCTGTGCACCTCACAATATTTGCCTTTGCAGCTCTACTTTCTCTACTTGAGCACCTTCAAAGAGGATGAGGAAATGTATGTGCAGGATGTGATAAACTTGTGGATAGGAGAGGGCCTTCTTCCCACGGAAGATGGTAAACATCCATTAGAAGATGGAAGGGCTTACACTAACCTTTTAGTGGGTCGATGTCTGATGGAAGCTAGTATTAAGGATGCTGATGGACAGGTGGTGATCTTCTCTGTGCATGATGTTTTACATCATATAGCACTGCGAATTGCCAAGAATGAAGAGAATCGTTGTTTCAGAGTGCGGAAAGGTTTGGTGGAATTCCCATTGAAACATTGCACCTGTAAAACCAGGATTTCTATGAGGGCCAATAATTTTAGGTCAATACCTAATGGATACTGAGGTCAGGGTCTGTGGGCGATGTTACTCTCGGAGAACATATCTCTGGAATATGTTCCGTCAAGAGTGGTCACGACTCTCACCTCTCTTAGACTTATTGATTTGGGAGGGACATCCATCAAAAGTTTGCCTGATAACTTTGGAGCGTTGAAGCGTCTGGTCTTCCTTCATTTAGTAAAATCGCCAAAAGTGAAGCTGCCAGATTCAGTAACATGTTTGAAGAAGCTCGCTATACTGGATCTATCTAAATGCTACCAGCTGAGTGAGTTGCCTTATGAGTTAGGCAAGATGACAAGTTTGATATATCTATATCCGAGTTTCTGTCAACCATTGAAGTGCATGCCTTGTGGGATCTCTGCATTGACATCGATACAGTATCTGAAAATGGAAAGATGCTGGAAAACCTAGCTGCAAGCAACACCACCACAGAGAAAACTTTTGTGTGATTTGATGGGAGGTTGTGCTCGTGCTCTCTTCCGGGATCTGCACCCTCTGAAGCACCTTAAATGGCTAGCACTAGAGTAATCGAAGGAGCCAATTATAGATGGCGTAGTGGGAGACATGACAGAGATGAGGACTCTCATCTTGAGGATGTCACATATGAAGGAATTACCAGAGTACATGAGAGGTACGGTAAAGCTAAGCAGTCTGTTTGTGGAGTCCAACGTTTTGGGTAAGATCCCATCATGGATATGTGGTTTCCAACTGCTAAATTTTCTAATACTAAGATATTGTCCCCAACTGGAGGAGATCCCTACAGGGTTGGAGAAGCTTGAATGGCTTAGGAGGATGGATATAGTTAAATCCTCGTGTTTAAAAGAGTTACTCGATGCCTTTGGAGAGGCGGGTGCCTTTCCACGCCTAGAAAGTTTCTTGTTGGAGGAAATTGATGTGGTTGACAATTTTCCTCTGATAAGGGATGGGGCTCTGCCTCTCTTGAAGAAGTTGGGCTTAGTCTTTTGCTTCAACGTCAAGGCCATTCCTCTAGGAATTGAAAATTTATAGAATCTGAGGGCACTGCATGTGTAAGGCAGTCCCTTAATACTCGAGTATATTGAAGAAGAAGGTGGCGAAGCATGGTCTGTAGTTCGAGCAATGGAAGGAGAAAAGCACGTAGAGATACTGGGGAAGTTGATTGATGAGCACTGCCATAAAGATGGGATGGGTTGCTCAAGCATATGCAAACGGTTTTTCCTATCGAAACCATGGTCATGGTGTTGTCCCTCATGGTACTACCCATAATGCTTTTTTATGTGAGATGCCTTATGGTCGTTTTCACTCAATGCCTTATCTTTAATAGTTTCTATTTGCCACTCATTCCACTTTCACACAGCTGGAATCACTTGAGTTTCGAGACCATGACTGACTCTTCAAATTTGCTTTTACACAAATTATCTCTTCTTTCAAGGAGTCAAGATCAAGATCATGATCTTTCAAGAAAACTGTTCTCTCTTCCTTTAGGGAATCAAGATCATGTATAAGTATAGTGAAGATTGAAATCTCCCTGTCATATTATGAAAGAAAATGTGACATTATCACTTTGCATTGATTTTTTAAATGTTTTTGAAATGGGAACCAAAAAATGTAAATTACAAGTTAGAACTTAGCAAATTCAATATTTTAATGTTATTTTCATATTAGAGCCAGATGTAGTTGAAAGGTTTACACCATTAAGTACATGGAGATCGCTACACTGTTGGATGGGAGGAAAACTCAGATTCGGAACCAAGGAGGTGTTGGAAATAATAATTCCAATCACCGCAATAAAAAGCTTGACCGTAGCCATATTTGTTAGAGGTATTTTTGCAGGTTGCATCTCTGTTTGAAGATGGAAGGACTGAAGCGAGGCATGAACCATTTTGAAATGCAACAAGGAATTTCAAGAAGTCAATGTACTTTGGTAAATAGATATGGGCAAGCATTCATTCAAAGAATATTGCCCACACTACATAAACATGTGCGCGATTTTGATTACATGGAAGAACAACAGCATATTAATTACTTTGCGCTGTCATAAATTAAATGTAAAATCATATGTTGAGTTATATATGAATGTAAAAGTCATTTTGTAATAGGTTAGAGAGTAGGAGCATAGAGAAAAAGAGAGTGCAAGTCTCTGCGGAGAAAATGGTGGAGCATATTTTCGTGGGCGCATGAAAACAACAATTACAGTATTTTACTATGTGTTATTGCGCGTGAAATTTTAGTTTTTACTTGATGAATGAGACGAAACCTCATGTGAATGTATTTTCAGGTTTTAGAATTTAATACTAAGTTTTTATTGCATTGCTCAAAACCTACTTTATTATTTTTGCCGTGAGTGAATATTATTCATTAAGTCTATGATGAGCTGTAACCTCATGTGAATGTATTTTCATGTTTTAGAATTTAATACTAAGTTTTTATTGTGTTGCTCCAAACCTACTTTTTTATTTTTGCCGTGAGTGAATATTATTCATTAAGTCTCTGCTCTGCGGTGTGTGAGTGAATATTATTTATTAAGTCTCTGAAATAGCTTTGCGGTCCATGGTGCGCAAAGCTAGCTGCCCGAAAGTAGCTTCGTGAAAGTCATAACTCTCTGTCTCTCGGCTATGCTTAGAAATGGAAACATCAAGCACAAGCTTGACTAATCCTCAAATACCTCAGTTTAATAGAAAAAATTATGATTATTGGGCTATTACAATGAAGACCTTGTTTTCTTCTCAAGACATTTGGGATTTGGTGGAAAATGGTTTTCAAGAACCAAAAGATGTAGCAGCATATAATGCCTTATCTCAACAAGAAAGAGATTTATTAAGGGACAACATGAAGAAAGATTCAAAATCCCTGTTTTATATTTTCCAAGTAGTTCATGAAAGTATTTTCCCAAGGGTTGCAACAACAATGAAGTCCAAGCAAGCATGGGACACCCTCCAGAGAGCTTACCAAGGCATGGAAAAAATCAAGACAACAAAGGTGTAAATGTTGAGGTGAGATTTTGAAACACTTAGTATGAAAGAGACTGAGAATATAGACTCGTTTTTTACACATGTAAGTGGATTGGTTACTCAAATCAGGTCTCATGGTGAGACACTTGAGGAAATAAGAATAGTTGAGAAAGTTTTGAGAAGTTTTCGAGCAAGGTTTCATGCCATTGTTGTGGCCATAGAAGAGACAAAGGATCTCTCACAATTCTCAATGGATGAGCTTAATGCATCATTGATTTCTCATGAACATAGACTAAATAGAGCAGTAAGCTCCTCATCGGAGCATGCCTTCAAGACACAAGTATCATTTGGTCAAGTTCGAGGTAGAGGAAGATCATATCCTAGAGGAAGAGGAAGAAGCAACCCTTCAAGCTCAAATGGAAGAGGCAGCAATCAAAATCCAAGTCAAGGCCCAAGCCAAAATCAAGCACAAGGTCAGAGGTATGATAAATCTCAAGTTCAATGTCATTACTGTAAGAAGTATGGTCATTATGCAAAAGAATGTAGAAAGAAGCAATATGATATTAGTAACAAGCCAAGTGTAAATTTCACAAGAGAAAATTAGAACCATGATAGCATGTTTTTAGCTTGTAATGTAGCTCAAGAAAAAGAGAGTGATATATGGTATCTAGATTCAAGGTATAGCAACCACATGTCAGGAAATATAGAAATATTTTCTGATTTAGATGAAAGTGTGAAGTCTGAAGTGACATTAGTGACTGATAGAAAAATCTTTGTCATGGGAAAAGGAAGAGTTAATATCCTAACAAAGAAGGGGGAGAAGAAATACATCTTAGATGTTTACTTTGTCCCCGGTTTGAAACATAATCTCATGAGCATTGGACAACTCATGCAGAAAGGCTACAATGTCTTATTCAAAAATGATGTGTGCACAATTTTGGATAGGCCTCCAAGAAAACAGCTAATTGCAAAGATTCAGATGACAAACAATAGAATGTTTCCCCTAAAAATAATATTAGATTTGCAGAAAGAAGGTGCATAGGCACAACTATTTATGAACTCATAAGAAGATGGAAGAAAAGGAGCAGCTCTCACGCAAGTAAGCTTTTAAGTAGAGGTAAAAGATGAAAACTAGTTATGGAACTTGAGATTTGGACATCTCAATTTTGGAGGTTTGAATTTGTTGCATAGGAAAGACATGGTGAATGGTTTACCACTCATAGAAAAACCAGACAGCGTATGTGAAGGATGTATCTTGGGCAAGCAACATAGAGAGACATTTCCAATAGGAAAGTTAGTAAGGGCAAAGGCACCTTTGGATATTGTCCACTGAGATTTATGTGGACCAATATAGACACCATCAATTGGTGGTAGTCGCTATGTGTTGACCTTAATAGATGACTACACAAGGAAGACATGGGTCTTTCTCCTAAAACAGAAAAGTGAAGTGTTTGAGCACTTTCGTCAATACAAGGATCTTGTTGAAAAGCAAAGTGGATACTACATTAAAGTCCTCAAGACTGACAGGGGTGGCGAATATATCTCAAATGATTTCCTTCGATTTTGTAGGGAGCATGGAATTCACAAGCAATTTACAACAAGGTATACACCTCAGCAAAATGGTGTGAAAGAAAGGAAGAATATGACAATTATGGAGATGGCAAGGAGTATGTTGAAGGCAAAGAATTTGCCAAATGACTATTGGGTTGAAGCTGTCGCCTGTGCAGCATATATCTTGAATAGATGTCCAACCAAAAGTGTCCAGAACATTGTTCCTGAAGAGGCATGGAGTGGAAAACAGAAAAATGTCACTCACATGAGAGTTTTTGGATGTGTGGCGTATGCACATGTCCCAGATGAGTTAAGGAAGAAGTTGGACAACAAGGGGGAGAAATGTATACTTGTTGGATACAGTGACGAATCCAAGGCATACAAACTCTACAATCCATCAACCAAAAAGGTCATAATCCGCAGAGATGTGCAGTTCATAGAAGAGGAAGCATGGGATGGAAGTTTAGAGAAGACAGTTAATGTCAAAGCATGTATACGACATGAGGAAAGAGAGGAATTAACAACATCAAGTAATTCGTCAACAGGACTCCCTCTACTCCGATTCAAGCACGGCCAAGCAAGTGCTTCTCCAAGCACACCGCAAAGCGCAACTGTTCAAAATAGCAACAAGAAATGCTAAATATAGAAGTTCTAAAAATAGCATTGCTATAAATAGCACTTCAGGATACATTCCAATTTTAGTTATTCCCTAAACTAAAATTGAGAATTAAAATTCGAATTTGATCTAAGTAGTTGTTTGTAAAATAATTAATTCATTCATCTTGAGTTAATTAGTTGGAGAAAATGAAACATGAAGTCGATGTGAAGACATGCAAGAGTTATCCCTTTGATTAAGGAAGTTATCCTTTAACTAAGGAGATCAGGATGAGTTGTACTTTGAGTTGTAATTAGATAGCTCAGTTAATTGAGTTAAGTCCAGTTACATTAGTTCCAACAATTTTTGGAACTGATTGTGAGTTCAGTTAGTTAATGCTTGCATGCATGTAACTTTTTTACTTCAAATAACTGAATATTCTCTCATAAATAGCTCGTGCATCTCAATTCAGTCAGAGACCCAGTTGAGATCAGAGGATGGGACAATATACTATCAATTGCAGGAATATTCCATAGAAAATATCTCTTGCATGCAGAAGGAATTCATTCCTTGAGGATTGCACAGTTATTTCTGAGTTTGGGAGTTGTGTGAGAGGTAAATTCACACAGGTGGTATCCAGAGGACGCAGGAGAAACTACGCAAGGGAATAGGAGGATTGGAGGACTGAAGGAAGGCATATGTTGTGTCCATTCTGTCCATGAGCAGCGTTGAGGGATTCTACTGAGAGCTGGATAGCTTGTGAGCTAAAGCTTTGTGTAATCCAAAGATATTTCCACTTGTATGATAATACAGATAGCGGGGTTTTCAGCTGTGGTTTTCCCCAGAGTATTCTTATGTGCTCATGTGTGATTGATTTCTCATTCTCTATTATGTGTTCTATTTGATCTTGCTCAAAATCGATTAAGCTTCTGCAAGTTTGTTTGTAGAAGTAGATCAAGTATTTTCCTTTAGTATATTGCATTATCAAGTGATCTACAGTGAGAATTTCTACATGGTATTAGAGAAAAGGTGATCAAAGCAGAGAACAATATACAAAGAAGGGAGAGGTTCGAAGTTTGATGTTTCTGATTATAGAAATCAAATTCTTATCACATTTCAAATTTCACCAATGGCGTTCAATGGTTTGAGACTCGAGTATGCCCTGGATGGCAGCTCAAATTATATAGCCTAGAAGGATCGCATGGAAACAATATTAGAGGAAAATGGTTTGAAGGACTTCATTGATTAAGAATTCCCCAAGCCATTAGCAACTAATGCCCAAGAATTGGCAGAATGGAAGAAATGTGCGGATAGAGAGAGGAGGATCCTTCTGGAGGGAGTTTGAGACCATATTGTCTCAAGTTTCAATGGGAAGGAGAAACCACTTTCAGTGTGGAAAACATTGAAGGATCTATATCAGAACAACAGCGATCAGAGTAAGTTGGCGCTGAAAGACAAGCTTCGGAAAATCAAGTGTGAAAAGGGCGACACGATCTCTACATATCTAAACAAGCTCACCACTTGCAGGGATGAGCTTGGATGTGTAGGAATCACGACAGACTTTGATGACATGGTGAGTCTTGCTCTCCTTGGTCTTCCTAAGAGCTAGCATAGCTATCAAGACTCAGTAAATGGAAGAGAGAAACTGCCAAATTGGGAATGTCTGTGGTTGGATTTGATGTAGGAAGAGATAAGGAGAAGTACCAGAGATGGTTCTTCATCAAAGCATGATGATGAAGAAAATATAGCCTTAGCGAGTAAGGCGAGGAAAGGGAAGGGGAAGGATTCCCATTCCAAATCGAGTTATTCCCATGGTGGGAAGAAGATTGACAAATCAAAAGTGTGATGCTTTCATTGTCATGAGGTGGGCCATTATGCGACGAATTGTCCATAGAAGAAATATAACAAGGGATCCTCGAAAGGATCAGATGGTGAGGCACTGGCCTCACAGTTCGAATTAGATTTCACCCTCATCACATGCATGGTTTCATTGATGGTGGGTCGTGTTTGGTACCTGGATAGTGGAGCCTCATTCCACATGACCGGAGACAAGAGTTTATTCAATACCTTGGAGGAGAAGGACCTCCAGATGCGCATAGAGATGGGCGATGATGGAAATTACTATGTTTCAAGTGAAGGTACGGTTGTGATTCAGAGGGAGCATGGAGCTCCTCTCACCCTAACTAATGTAAAGTATGTGCTTGGACTGAAGAAGTATCTAGTGTCCATCGCTATGTTGGAAGACAAAGGCTATTATGTAGTCTTTAGTAAAGGAAAGGCATTCTTGAGCCACATTGGCACAGGACGGACCAAGAGGATTGGGATTTGAGTAAAGAATCTCTACAAGCTGGAGGTAGATGACTGTGATGCATTGAGTTCCAAAGTAGAGTTGGTGCAAAGCCAAGATGTTGGTGAGCTATGGCATAGAATATTGGGCCACTTGCACCATGGGGCCTTGAAGATCATGCAGCAGATTCTTACCAGACCTTCCAAGGGTAAACTAGAGCAAGTGGATACATGCAAAGGTTGTACCTTGGGTAAGTATGCAAAATCTTCCTTTCAGGATCGAGACAGTCGAGCTGGAGCAATCTTGGAGCGAGTTCGTACAGATGTGTCTGGACCATTCTCGATAGCCTCCATCACTAAACAAAGGTACTATGTTATTGTCGTTGATGATTTTTCTCGTAGATGTTGGATCTACTTCATGCAGAAGAAGGATCAAACCTTCTCAAGGTTTTGTGAGTTCAAAGCCTTGGTTGAGAAAGAATCTGGAAAGAAAATAAGGGCGTTGCGAAGCGACAATGGTGGAGAGTATGTCTCTCAATAGTTTAAAGACTTCTGTGCAGTAGAAGGAATTAAACGGGAGTTTTCAGCACCCCATAAGTGTAGAAATTTGAATAATATAACACTTATTCACAGAGATTATCCTGATTATACACTATTTGCGGAATGCGTGCATAATACATAACCTCCTCTACCATTGATCATCAATTTGCGGAATTAAAAAAACAATCGCATGCGCACATTGAAACATCAATCACACATATCAACACAGTATGTAATGGGGAAAGCATAAAGCTGAAAACCCCTAACTATCTGTATATTATAATGATAGAGAACACGTAACAATACATAGTACAATACTCCTCACACGTACTCAATACTATCTCCACATGCTACACACAAACTAGCTCAGATCTGAACAAGTCACGAGGTCAAATCTTGTTGGCCGGATAAATCATTCTTGCAGACAAGACCGATCTCCCTAGTATCGAATGATATCTAGCAACAAGCAGCACAAGCAAATCTACTTTTCTCTAAACATGTTTCAATTCATAAATGAAACCTAAGAGGTGTAATAGACCCTACCTTGGTCCAACGCTTGTTTGTGGCAACTTTGTTTCAACAACTTCAAGCAATTCCCTTTTAATAACCTGCATACACAAACAAACACACATCAAAGAACACTTGCGTAGATACTATAATAAAACATGTTCATTATGAAGATCAAGGAGCTCATAAAATAAACCATTAGAGACAGTTCACTGAGAAAAAAAAACTTGATTGTATTAACTTTATGAATAAACGAACCTTACAACCTTTGCCTTGATGTTGCACAAGGTCTTTCCAGGGTCCAGCAAGAATCTCCTCTTTTTTGACAAGCCTCACTCACTTCCCAAATTAAATGAAAGGTATGTGATCTCTCCTCTCACAAGCTCAAAAAGGAAGTCTAATTTCCAACAACGTTTACCCTCAAGAATCTTCAACTTTCAACCTCCCCTACAACCAGCCCAATGCCTGAATTTATAGTGCAAATGGAGGAAGTTCTAGGTCCACCATTGAAGGAATAAGTTCCTCCTTCAATGGGATAAGCACCTCATATCAAGGAGTTAGCTCCCTTAGTTATGGAATGGATGAACCAAGGTGGAGCGAACTTGCCGGTGTAATATTCCTTCTAGAAGCGTCCAGAAGTGACCCAAGATGAGTTTTTAAGAATGAACTCATGCCTTTTTAACTTTTACAGGGGTTCGCACCCATCACTTAACAGACAGAGCGGTCAGGTTCGCAGGGGACATGACCATTCGGTGCGACACCGCAGGCAATGCTAGGAGAACATGTGAAACCAGGGTTTGAGATATTTTTAAGCTCTTTCTCCCATTTTCAAGGCTTGACATGAAGAGATGAGGCTTAAGACTTGCAAAAGAGGTATGTATGAGTGGTGATGGACTCACACAAGCTGTAGAAAGTCATGGTGACAATTGTTTGTGTAACAGATTGCCCCCTAAAGTGCAAAGTCTATAATAGATGAGGATAATTTTTTGATCATCTAAGAAGAGTGAAGGACTTTATCATTTCAAGGATCTTCTTGTGGATACCCCAGTTGGAACCTGTAAAAACATTCAACACAAAATATATATATGTGAAAAAATCATTGTTGAGGTAGGCATTCCCATACTCAGATCAAAACTAACTAAGAACTATCTAAAATTGTTCTGATACAGGAATGATTTTGTATTACATCACAAGTAGAAACATATGGACATAGTATGGGCGCAACATATGTTTATAAATAGTCCACTATATAATGATAAGAAAATTCCTCGCAACCTGGATGGTGGAAACTAGATCCAGGGTCTTCATTTCTACTTCCCGAACTAGTACGATTCTATCCATGTGAATGAATGTGTCGAAGTCAAACATGGTAGAAACCACTTGATTACTAGTCAATGATGTAAATTGTTAACAAGCGTGAGAGGAACCACCAGTAATGTCAATGGCCCTCAAAGTAATCAGTACAATCCATGAAATGTGAATGAATGAGTCGATGTCGAACACATCACAAAATCCTTTGATTGAAGGTCAATGATGCAACCTATCGTCAAAGGTGAGAAACCTGCCATTGAGGCATGCAGATTCCAAGGTATTGACGATTTCTAGATCATCTTTCTAGATAATGAGTTGGAGTCGATAGAAAGTGATCCGTTATAGGCAAGCCCATAACATGAAATCATAGATCAAGTCTGAAGAAATATATTTGGCAAGAACTAACTCAGGGATGGTCAATGATGGATGATAGATATTTTGTAGGTGAATGGTTTATTTGCACATACCTCTTGAACACATAACGACACTGCAGATGGCTTGGTGACAATTGACCCAAAGCTAATGCCCGAAAACCGGCTGAAGACTTTAATTATGGCTTGATTAATAGTTAGGTAAAGGATTTCCCAACCCAGGTGAATAAAAGTGTCGTGTTCAAGAGTGATAGAAAGTTTTTCAAACACAAAGTACAATAAACAGGTTCATTTTCTCTCTTTTCCCCCACCATTTCTGGCAAGTACCTCTTTATTTTTGACAAGCTTGAGGAGGATAACATTTTCTTGGTTATAAGCTCATCCTTCGGATGAGTCCAACTTAGTTTAGATTTGAACCTTAAGAAGGAGTGGTTCGTTCCTGTTTGTAATTGAATAGGTCCTTTACTGTTAAATTTTAGCGAGTACACTATAGGAGAAACTTGGCGTTTTTCAATTTTAGGGAGTCAGAAGAAAAACTTAAGAAAACTCCATGGTTGTCCTTTTTCGTAAATTTGTGTCTCCCTAGCCCAAAAAAAGTATAAAATGATACTTGAGAGAACTGCTTGACCATTCTGATCAAGGAGTACTTTTCATAATTAGTGCCTTCAATCTGAAAAAGTAAAAAAGCGATCAAAAACACGTCATTTTATTACCAATATCAAACTCGAAACGACAAAAGTCCGGTAATCGTTTTATGTTTATATGGTCAAAAAAGCGCTGTAAGTGGACCGTATTTTTAATTCCGTTTTAACGAGTCTAAAAGAAAAACTCGGCAATATTTTCACATTTTATGAGTCAGAAAAGAGCTTAAAGAGGACTCCTATGTGTTTTTGTTGAAAATGACCAATTCTACCTAAATACCCAATATTCTGTACAAAAACTGCAAACATTACTCATATATGTTTTAAGAATAATAAAAATGTACTAAAAGTGACCTTTTCAAAGTAAAAAATAAATAAATAAAATTTATTTATTCAAAAAATCTTATAAAAAGGGCTTTTACAAGTTCATTTTCATCGTTTGGCTTTGGAGTAAAAAGTAAGAGCTTTTGGTAAGAAATCTTCCTATGGAGATTGCGGAAAATCCGACAACTGGAATCAAGAACCGTCTTTTCTAGGTAACCCACATCGTCCCTGACTTGCATTTCATCCGTTTAAAATTTTGTTTTAGGCTTTAAAAGTTGATTTTTAGAGGAAAATTTGGGCAAAACAAATCGCCCGCGGCAGTTGCGCAGGTGCACCATGTGGCCCTTGCGCACCCCGATTTTTCCGTGCACAGGGAAAAGTCGGGGTGCCGCACCTATTCTTAAGGAGAAGTGCGCAACTACGCACTGTCTCTAAAAGGATGGGTGCGAACCCCGCGGAATGCGGATTTAAAACCCTAATTTCTTCATTTTTTCCCCATAGGTTTTGAATTAAAATGTTCTAAACCACCTATTTTGCAATGTAGGTACACAAGATGCTTGTTTGGCGGGAAAGAGAGCATGAGTATGTGGATCAAGCAACATTACTCCATCCACCTTCATTACAGGCATTGAGAAAACGCAGGCTATTTAAATTTTGGACCATACTTGGCATGAGAGCACAGGTAGACTTTCTACAATGGTTGGTAGATAGGTGGAGCACGCAGGACCAATGCTTCATTATTGGTGGCAACCGGCTCGAAATCGAGCCAGAAGACATATACTTCTTGACTGGCTTGCCCAAGAAAGGTGAGGAATTATCTCTGTTCGAATCTAGGCTAGGTGGTGAATCTGTCGCTAGTCTCCGACTAGAGTTTTGTAATAACCAAACTACGGACAAACGGATAGATATTAAAACCATCTCCCATCCTGAACTAAAAGTGGTCGCATTTACTGTCACCAGACTTTGTGGGAGCGTAGCATTGCATCTAGCTACCGGTTCCCAGATGTACATGGCAGTAGACTGCTTCCGAGGCACCATCTTCAACTAGTGTGATGCTGTATTGGCCAATGTGAAGGGCCAATTGACTAGGGAAAAAAATGGACAACTAAAGAACTTTGGATATGGTTTTTAGTTGTGAGATTTGCCCTAGAGAGGGTACCTATGCTGGTTCCACAACAAATTACCGTTGATGCTGGACTTCCCCAAGATCCTAGGGTTATGCGTTGGGTTGCAGTCATGGCCCGCCATGTTGAGGAGGGCACCGAGGTTGTTCGATTCACACCCGAGTATTTTCGTTTGTTAGAGAACCAACTCTTTGTGATTCAGGATTTTCCATACGCTGGGATGGATTATCATGGTGATCCCGACATGGCTCTTCCACCAGGAGAGCAATGGGATGATAGAGGTAAAATTGTTTTCAACATTTAAACTATATATATATTTCTTTTTAAATCATCCCAAAAGTAACAGTAAAAAGTTTTTAAATGCAGATGTGGGTCCACGATGACCAGTCGCTCTCCAGCCTTATGATCAAAGATAGCCAACTACTGCAGCACCGGCTCCACAGGACCAATCAGCAGAGACCTTGGCCGAATTGGAGGGTCATCTAGAGCGCTTGACAGCAGATATTCCAGAGACCAGCATAGATGACATTCCTCTTAGGCTACAACGCTATTTGATTGGGGTCCCAGGACCTTTTAGGAGGTTCCTTTGTAGGGTGGCCCGAGCAGTGGTGTCTTATCGTGATCATCACTAGTGATAGGATGATTGCCTTGTAGAATCATTTTTGGACTTTTTGTGCTATCATTTTCGTCGATCATAAGGTGTTTTTCAACCTATGATCGAAGACGATGTATATTTTGACACAATTCTATGCTATGCTATATCACTATTATTGGTTATCTTGCAAAACATGTTATGGTATGTTTTTAAATTTACTGTTTGATTTAATGCAAATGTCTATTTAACATTTGAGAAGCAACTGCATCTGCTAATGTATTTAAATATCTTGGAATGTGATGATATTCGATGTAATAAAATTCTCATTCCACGAGACGGACTCTCAAAAATAATCATAATAACACTGGATTTCTAATGGCATAAACTCTATTAAGCTGTAATACAACGAGTTTCAAATCTAATCTAACAATCAAACTCCGAATTCCAAATGAAATGGATTCAGATAATAACTCAATCACTGCACTGTATTTTGCAATGTTGTTCGTTGTTTGACCGAGGCTTACCCCATGCATAGATACTAACTCGTCAGAGGGCGAATAGATAACCCAAGCTGCGGAAGAGATGTCCCGTGTACTACGACAAGAGCCATCAACAAAACCGATGTATGTTTGGAGAGGCGTCGACATCTACAATATCAAGAGTAAAATCAAGATAAGCAAGAATAATGATGAAAAACACTCTCTGAAGTAAAGCACGCATTCCTAATCTAAAAACACACCAAACTTAGAAAGAAACTAGTCTAAAAAATCTCCACTGATCTTTTAAGCATAATATCGCTTTAGATAAAGCCCATTCCTAGGTTTACCCAAAGAGACACCGTCAAAATATTCTAATTCATAGGCCCCTTTTGCCATCTTTTGCTTAACAATATGCGGACCATGCCACATGGGTACAAATTTGCCAGCCCCTAGCTTATCGTTTGCTTGATCGTAAAGTAAGACTAGGTCTCCTTCTGAAAATTTTCGGCGTGTAAAATTCCGATCATACTGAGCTTTAATTCTTTTGGCATGAGTTTCGGTAGCTAATGCAGTATCACGTCGATTCTCATCTAATTGAGCTAAGTATAATAAACGTTTTTCCTCTTCAGAAGTGACTGGTAATAATTGTACGACAATTTGCAATGATGGGATTTCGCATTCAATGGGTAATACTGCCTCTAAACCGTAAACCAGTTGAAAGGGAGTAAAACCTGTTGATGTTTTGACTGAGGTTCGGTATGCCCAAAGCACTGAAAATAACATGTTATGCCAGTTCGACCTATGAATCCCAATGATTCGTCAGATCATGGTGACTAGAACTTTGTTGATTGCTTCAACCAGACCATTTGCCTGTGGGTGATATGGAGTGGAACTATCATGACGCAGGCCAAGTTGATTTGTTAGTTCAGTCATCATGATGTTTTTAAAATGACTCCCATGGTCAGTGATAATCGCTTGAGGAACACCAAACCTAGCAATTATATGATTGAAAACAAAAATCGTAGAAGTTTTGTCGTCTGCTGAAAATGTAGGCATCGCCTCAGCCCACTTGGTAAAATAATCTACCGCAAGGATGATATACTCATTCCCCCTGGCTGAGTGAGGGTTACATGTAATAAAATCGATACCCCATTTTGCGAATGGACCGAAGACAATTATAGGGTGGAGAGGAGCAGGGGGAGCACACATCTTACAATAAAAAATTTGGAAATTGTGGCATTTCTAGACTGCAGTGATACAATCTTTGAATAAGGACAGCCAAAAATAGCCAACGCACGAGATCTTCTGGGCTGTGGCATACCCAGACATATGATTGCCACACGCTCTAGAGTGACAGTCATTGAGAACCTTTTCAGCCTCGTCATGAGTGAGACGACGACGGAAAACAGAATCCACACCATGACAATAAAGAGTATCTCCAATAATAGTGTACGGTTGGGATTGGAAGCATATTTTCCGGCGCTGAGATCGTGAGATTTCAGGCCGAAAAGATTGGGTCTGGAGATAGACAATGATATCTCCATACCATGGATCAACAGTGTTGATAAGGAACAAGGATTCATCCGCAATGGGTTCTTCCACCACATTTTCGGTATCAGCATGAGGGAATTCACACATCATTCCGCAAAAACCAAATACTTCGTTGACTTGGCCTTTTCGAATTCCAAGTCGAATTCTTGCAAGATGACAATCCATTTGGAATACTTGCCCCCTAGCAATTGTTTAGTCAAAATGGATTGCATAGGGTTATAGTCAAAAACGACCATGGTTTTGCGTAACAAAATGTAATGACGAAATCGTTGAACAACTTGTACTGCTGCTAAGGCCAGTTTCTCCACATGTGAATATTTTAACTCAGTCGGAGTCAGAGTCTGACTCAGATAATAGATCACATGTTCACTCTCGAATTCATTCGGTTGAACTAAAACCATCCCTATGGTGGAATGGGAAGCGGCGAGGTACAAGAAGTAATCCTGGTTGTAGTTGGGAGGATGTAATAACAGCGCATGGGTCAATGCGTTTTTAAGTGCATCGAAAGATTTTTCAGCTATCTCATCCCAAAATAATGGAGTGTTCTGTTTCAACAACCGGGTGAAACCTTTTGTAATCTCAGCGTAGTTAGGAATGAAACGACGTAAAAAGTTTTCTTTCCCTTGCAAACTCTGGAGTAGGCGAAGAGTCGAAGGAGGTGGTAATTTGACGATGGCTTCGACCTTCGAAGGATCGACATGAATGTCGGCTTTGGATACAACAAATCCTAGTAAACGACCCATTTCTATACAAAAAACACACTTGTGAAAATTCAGCCTAATCTGATAATGCCTACATCTCATAACAATTGCTCGTAAATGAGTGAGATGGTCGGCTATACGTAAAGAATGGGTAGGTAAATCATTGAGGTAAGGCTGCAAAATGTGCTTGATGTCATGAAACGCATAAGAAATAGCCCTTTGAAATGTTGCTCCAGCGTTTTTCAATCCAAAAGGTAACTTGCAATAAGCAACTGTCCCCCATGGATAGATGAATGTCGTTTTTGGTTGATCGGCAGGCAGAATGTTAATTTGATTGTAACCAGAAAAACCATCCATAAAGGAGAAAATTTCACTGCCGGCACAATCATCGATAATTTGATCGATATAGGGTGTTGGATAATTGTCCTTGGGACAAGAACGATTGATATCCCTATAATCAATACATATTCTTATTGTCCCTTGTTTTTAGTAACCGGAACAATATTCCATACCCAATCCGTTAAAGGAATTGGATAAATGAAACTTGCTTTAACTAATTTCTCAACTACTGTTTTGATGGCAGCAGCCTTTCGTGGGTGTATCTGACGCAAATGTTGCCGAACGGGTTTAGCATCTGGGTAAGTTTTGATCTCATGAACAACAATTGAAGGGTCAATTACTGGCATTCCCTCATAGGACTAGGCAAACACGTCACGAAATTCTTGAAATAGGGCTTTATATGTTTTGATTTCAGTGTCCGTACAAGAAGCACCTATGTGAATATTTTCAACAATCGTGGGTTTGACTGAAATGTCGATAGGAACCGTTCGAGAAATATTTGCTAAATTTTGTTCAGAATCAGGATGTTTCAATGGATTCTGCGGTTCTTTGACATATTCAGCAGTAAAAATAGATGAAAAATCATTCTCAAAATGATCAATCTCAAGTAAAAATGAAGATGATGAAGATCTTCCAATGGTAACGCATCAACAGACAAAAGTTCCCGAATTTGCTCATCGCTGTGAACAGTTTCAGAAAAGGTTGTTGAATCTGAGGTTGAGATTGAAAATGATTCTCCATGGATCACATTCACTAGATCAAGATTGGTTGATCTTGAGTTGGAAAATGACTGTACAACCTAATAAGCAACTTCAAAGGGACTCAAAGGCATGGCATCACCAAAAGAGTCCACCTCAGAATCGAATGGAACGATCCAAGGATCGTCAAGAACAATTGATTCTGACGAAATCATATGAACAGTCATGGAAGGAGATGGTACGTTGGGAGGAGGAAATGAAAAATATCTTAGTAAACCAGAATCTTTAACCAATCCTACCCCAACGTCCTTATAAGGGATAGCGGTTTTATCAACATGTTGAATACTCTCAGCATAGGATGGGTCAGACGAAAAGTAAGTTAACTGATCTATTGTAACGATCTTTCTATTATGTGGAAACTTAATCAGCCGAAATACCAATGAAACAATAGCAGTCATCGTGTGAGACCAGCTACGACCCAAAAGAAGGTTGTAATCTAGAGGGGCATCAACCACCTCCACATCTAGATTAACAGTTTTTCCTTCAACCCCTATAGGTAAGTCCTGCAAAATGCCATAAGGATGAAACCCTCGGCCATCAAAGGCCTTCAGAATCGTTGGGGATTGATTAAGTCTAGGAGAACCACGGGCTTTCCAACACTGTATCGACATAATACATGTTGAAGCTCCCTCATCAATCACAGTCCTAAAGCAAGGTATGTTTTTGACTAACACTGGAATCTGGAAAGCCATTTGATGAGGTAAATGAGGTGTACTATTTTCTAAATCAAAGACTATGAGGTTTGAGTCTTGAAGATCAACAGCTCCTATAGCCGACAATAGCAATTTACGCTGTGCTGGACAAGATTGTAGCACCTCCAAAGCCGACATTGCTGAAGGGGAAACAGCTAAATCTTCAACAATGTTATAGTTCTAAGTAGCTCTCACATGTGGATTGGAAGTTGACTTTTGAAGTATACCTTTAGCAGGCAGTTTAATTACTAATTCTGGATCAGGTTTCTCGATCTGTAGTGGATCGGAACTACACGGAGCTGAGGTTGATGGGTTAGAATTAGAAGATTCCACTTCCTTACCACCAATAGGACTCTTACTTCCATAATCTTGCGATCGTGTCGCAATCCTTACATGGGACATCATCATTATGGGCTTTTCCGAGGCACTAGAGGAAGAACCTATCATCATACTATCTTGACTCGGAAAACGATCCTTCAAAACAACAGGTGTTTGAGAACCTTTGATGATTTTGTCAACCTCGACACGATGTAGACAATCTCTTGTAAAATGCTCCTCATCGTAGATGAGACAAGGATAGCGAGATTTATGTTTCTCGTCAATAGATTTAGGTTTATCGGATTTCTCCTTCGCGTTTTGCTTATTCTTCTTCTTGCCTTTCTTCTTACCGCTAGATTTTGATTTGGTTGTAGATGATTCTACAACATGGACATCGGCAGTAATTTCAGTTGAAGAGTCTCCCTTCGGGGAATCTGGTAAAGTTATAATAGGAGAAGAATTCTTGGAGGATTTCTTCTTACTTTTGGTATTAACAGTACCAATCATACCGTCAGCGGCATGAGATCCTGAGGGAGGTGCAGTTATTTGATTTTGTTTTGGAAGGTCGAGGATTTTCTCGTGTAAAGTACCTGATTGCATATAAACTAAGTCAAGGTACTGAGCTTGAGAAATTACTTGTTGTTTGGTAACTACTCCTGCCTTGGCTACATCTTCAATTATTTTAGGTAATAACGATTTTACAAACTATTCTGCCAAAATTTGGTTTGGGATAAAAACTTTCACTAAACGATGTCAACGTCGCCATTCATGAATATGGTTTAAAATATATGTGGACGTTGACTGTTTTAATGAAGTTAATTATTCTGTTCCATTGTCATATCGGACTGGCAGCTGAAAATGAGTAAGGAAGGAAGTGGCTAACTGACTAAAATTGTAAAAAGAGCCTCGTGGAAACTCAATGTACCACTTGGCTGCAAGGCCAATCAAAGTGCGTTGAAAAAGATGAAGACAAACTGAATCATCTATAATGGAATTCGATGCACACTAGAGATGGTAAGTCATCACATGATTAGACGGATCTTCTCCTGACTTCCCCTCAAACTTTGGTATATCACTGGGAAACTTATTTGGCATTGGCGGCTAAAATGGAAGATAATTAATCGGATCATTTGTAAGGTGCGACAAGTCAGGTAAATCCAAATTTTCTATAAACGGTAACTGACGGTTCGGATCCTGAAAATTTGGGGTCATAAGACCAGCCCCAGGAGGAGGATATCCAGGATAACTTGGAATCGGATTTGCATTTGGGGTATTATATCCTCCTGGAAAATCAGGATTAACCAAACCATACTGGGGTTGTTGAGGTTGTTGATAAGTATACCCAGGGTACGGTTGATACTGATAAGTCGGGCTCTGCACAAGAGGACCGAATTGGTAGTGTCCCTGGTACGGTTGATAAGTAAATTGGGGTTGACTTGTGACAGCCGTACTAGGCCCAGGTTTTCCTACAGGCATTGAAACTGGAGTTTGGATTGTAGGTCCAGACTGAGGTAAAGAGGCCTGAGGAGTTGATACAGGAGTAGTAGAAACTGGAGCTGCTGATACTCTAGAAATAGGTGGGGTGGATTGAACAGAGGCCGCAGTAGTGGCAACTGACATTTGGAGCGGAGTTCGAGGTGAACTAGGCCCAGGTTGATGAACTACCCCAGGTGTAGAAGTTTGAGTAGTAGGCTGGACAGGTTGCTGGGGTGAACCAGAAACCAAAGGCTGTCTAGATTGAGATGACAACTTCACACTGGGTTGCGAAGTCTGTTGATCCCACACCACGTTCATTCTGGGGTATGGACCCATAACAGGTTTAGCATACTGAGGACCAAAACCAAGTTGAGTGTAAGGTTGATAGTTATACGGTACATTTCCCGATCCTTGAACAAATGATTGACCTAAAGGTGGTTGGAAACCTTGAGGTTGGTATTGACCTTGAGGTTGGTACTGACCTTGCGGTTGGTATTGACCTTGAGGCTAGTACTGACCTTGAGGCACATATTGAAACTGAGGTTGACCTTGAGGTACATATTGGTACTGGGGTTGACCTTGAGGAAAATACTATCCTGTAGATATGTACTATCCTTGAGGTTGCCCCCCCAGGCGATAATGGACTACCTTGAGGTTTCCCCCCAGGCGGTATTTGAGTACCTTGCGGCTACCTCCCAGGCAGTATTGAACTACCTTGAGGTTGTGGGTTAGGAGTAGTACCAGACATCATAAGAATCTCTTCGACACTTAATAGTTTAGTTCCGCTATTACCAGGAGATACTACATATTCAATGGGTTGAGGAGATGCTCCTGAAAACATACCAGATATAGAATGATACCCAAGAGGAACAGAAGGACTACCATGTAAAAACAATTCTGGCATCTGAGAAAACAAGGATGATTGTCTCGACATATTCAAAGGAGGATAATAACCTATGGGTGGTGGATGGAAAGGAAATCTAGGTGGTGAAGATGTGAGACCTGGATTTTCTAAAAATTTGCTCAACGAAATATACCAAGCGTCACCTCTAATGGGATTGTAGAAAATGGATTCACACTCCCTAAGTTCGATAGCTGGTTGATTTTCGGGGATGCTTATACCTTCGTCTGAACTTACAAGCTCTTCTATGGAAATGAGTCCAGAAGGAAGATTCTGGGTAATGATACTTTCTACCCTGGGTGAACTAGGACTACTAGAAACAGGAGAAGCAAATCCCGAAGATGGAGTAGCAGCAGGTTTAGTTTCAGGTTCAGAGATTTTAGGTTCCTCGGCTAATGAAATAGTAGGAGTAATACTACCAGTAACTTCGGAAAATGAAGTCGGTTCAGAAATATGTTCTGTTGCTTGAAATAGATAATCAGGATGTATGATTAACGAAGACTCTCCGGCCTCCAGTGACCCAAATCTACTTTCAATAGGTGTGACAAGATCTCGCAGCCCTTCAAGTTGACTTGGTGTAAATTCGGGAGGCTGCCCCTGAAACCGACGGGATTGTCTTGGTAATTCAGCGACGATTAATTATTTAATTACTTCACACGAAAATAAAGAAAATATCAAGAAAACCACCTAAAGTCTCTAAAGAACCAATCAATTTGAAGCACACGCCTAATAAATCTAGGAGATCAAACCACACACAAACAATATCTTTCCAGATCAAAAACACTAGTTGGTGATGAAATCCAATGTCGCAGAATTCAATACAGAAATGGCGGTTGGAACAGTTACCTCAACAGCCTGCTTAATGAAGTAGACTGGCACAAATTTCTCCACTATAACCGTCTCGAGTGAAGAGAACCCCCCAGAGAGTCCAAGTGAGTCTAGTCAACGTCTGCTCCAGGTACAGTGGGATCTTCCGTCCACCATCACCTAGGAAAGAATCTTATATATTATGGCCACTAAGGTTACCAACGGAAACAAATATACCTGGGGGAATAGTCTACGATCCAATACGCACGCAAGGGCAGAGTAACAAGCTCAATCCCCTTGAAGGCTCCTTGACATAATCCAAGGTTTACCAACAAGTGATCCCAGGCTCCTCGATAATGGTCAATCTGAGGTTTACCGTTTTTAATACATGAATATCCTCTATCGTTCCCAATGAGGAAGGATTGATTCCCACACTAGTTCAGATATGATTTCGTGCTTCTCCTTTAAGAGAAGCTTTCCCAGAGCATAGATGTAACAATTGGGATCTCTCCCTACCGCAAGATTGACTACTTGTTTGTTTAAACTATCTTGGAGAGTTAATTAGTCCCTACTCCAAGATACTAGCCTAAGCTATGTTGGTGAAAAGAGCCCTAGAAGATAAAAAGATTGCTAGTTGGATTTTAATTAAGCGTTAATTTTATTGGTTGTTTCTTAAGTCAATGGGTGCGGAGATGAAACTTTATGGTGTGAAGACTCGACTCAAAAACATTAAAAAAATTGCACCTAAGATGATAAACAATTCATTTTCCTTTTCAATGACTTTCTAGCTAAGGAAGAGTTGAAAATGCAATGCTTTGAAAATCAAGTCTTTCTCTTAACATACAATTGAAAGGAAAACTTTTTGTCTTTTTCAAAGAACTTTAAAAACGAGACTACTAATCACTTTCACGGAAAATCCCTTTGTTTTTCAACAATCAAAAACTACAAGAACAAACAATTCTTTCAAGGGAGCTTTTAAGATTTCTAGAAAAACTCGAAAACTATTCAAAACAAAATTTTCAACAAGCTTCTATAATTTCTATGAAAAACTCAAAACTATAATCTAATCTTGAGATCTAAACGAAAATGGATTGAAAAGAAACTTGAAATGTTTTTTAAGGATGTTTAACTTAGTTTTTCAGCTAACTAAGGATCAATTTGTTCAGCTCAACAAACCAATCACAAACACCCAATTATATTTTAATAAAAAATGAAATTCGAAACTTTCAATCAAGACCAATCAAATTTTTGCAAAAGAGAAAAATGGGATCTAGCTCTCTTCAAGGATAGATTTCATAAACTAGTCAAACTTAGCAAGAAGACTAGAGATACTAGGGTGATCTAAGGCTCTAAGGCTTCTGATCTCTAAGCTATTACGAAGACCAAGAAAAAATCAATCCAATAGGCAAAACTTCTAGAAAATCACTTCAAACGAGAATGCCAAGGAAAACTAACTCACAAGTGTAGATCTGGGCATAAACTAACAGCTATGGAAAAAAACTAAACCTAATTGGGTGGATGGAACTTAGGTTTTTCAAACTTTTGACAGGGTCCGCAGGCTCCCAGTAGAACCAGGTGTGGTACCGCTCTGTGTTATACCGTAATAGTGCGGACCTAACGCAGAAGGTGCGGTCCTCTTCCAAAAATTTGAAAAATAAAAATCAAACCAGAATCTAACAAGTACCCAATCCAACACACATCAAGGAAAAATCAGAAACCAAAACTCAAGTTTCTCAAGTCAAAGCAAAGACAAATCAAAAACCAAAACCAAACCAGTCCCCAGGGGAGTTGCCAATTTGTTGGTCGGATAAATCGTTCTTACGGACAAGACCGATCTCCCTAGTATCAAATGATATCTAGCAACAAGTAGCACAAGCAAATCTACTTTTCTCTAAACATGTTTCAATTCATAAATGAAAACTAAGAGGTGTAATAGACCCTACCTTGGTCCAACGCTTGTTTGTGACAGCTTTGTTTCAACAGCTTCAAGCAATTCCCTTTTAATAACCTGCATACACAAACAAAAACACATCAAAGAACACCTGCATAGATACTATAATAAAACATGATCATTATGAAGATCAAGGAGCTCATAAAATAAACCATTAGAGACAGTTCATTGAGAAAAACAAACTTGGTTGTATTAACTTGATGAATAAAAGAACCTTACAACCTTTGCCTTGATGTTGCACAAGCTCATTCCAGGGTCCAGTAGGAATCTCCTCTACTTTGACAAGCCTCACTCACTTACCAAATGAAATGAAAGGTATGTGATCTCTCCTCTCACAAGCTCAAAAAGGAAGTCTAATTTCCAGCAGTATTTACCCTCAAGAATCTTCAGCTCTCAACCTCCCCTACAACCAGCCCAATCCCTGAATTTATAGTGCAAATGGAGGAAGTTGCAGGTCCACCATTGAAGGGATAAGTTCCTTCTTCAATGGGATAAGCACCTCATATCATGGAGTTAGCTCCCTTAGTTATGGAATGGATGAACCAAGGTGGAACGAACTTGCCAGTGTAATATTCCTTCTAGAAGCGTCCAGAAGTGACCCAAGATGAGTTTTTAAGAATGAACTCATGCCTTTTTAACTTTTACAAGGGTTCGCACCCATCACTTAAGAGACAGAGCGGTCAGGTTCGCAGGGGACATGACCATTGGGTGCGGCACCGCAGGCAATGCTAGGAGAAAGTGCGAAACTAGGGTTTGAGATATTTTTAAGGTCTTTCTCCCATTTTCAAGGCTTGACATGAAGAGTTGAGGCTTAAGACTTGCAAAAGAGGTATGTATGAGTGGTGATGGACTCATACAAGCTGTAGAAATTCATGGTGACAATTTTTTGTGTAACAAATCTCCTCCACTATTTGCCTACCTCTACTGCGCAATCCAAGTTGAGAATAGATGAGATCCAAGTTCGAAAATCCTTGGCTTGTACTGTAAAATCCTCATTGGCAATCTCAATCAATGATTGTGAAAATCTCATGCACAACTATAGTCACAACTGATAGTAGTCTCACTCTTTCAGCCACCTCTAACACTTGTCTCCACTGAAGTGTCCATGCACTGAGTTAACTGATATATTCTTTAGTTGATTTATGAATTAATAATTAGTGAATTAATTAATAATTAATTCACACCACTCATCACTAGTGTATTTGTCAGTTAGACTAAATACAACCAGTTCAACTAAGTGAAACTGAACACAACTCCATCAACTCCTCAATCAACTCGACCAAACTCAATCACTTGAGTTCTAACTGAAGTTCATCATGCAATAACTCAACTAACCCATAGGAAAAGTGTATTTCCTTCTGGCAGTTGCATGTGCCACATTCGTAGCTCGAACTGAAGCGCTGGAAGAGCATAAGATAATGTTTATAGTCCAAATATCATTAAGAGCTAATAATATTCGACTGTTCTATTTTTTGACTGGCAGTCTAAAAATAGACTCCGTCCATATGTCTAAAATTAGAGGTCCATCTATTTTTACCAACATGACCAATCATCCATAACATCCTGCAACTCATAGACCATGATCCATATGTCTAAAAATAGACTTTGCGCCAAAAATAACCTGCGGGCCCACTTAGTGAAGGCGAATTCTTTTCACTAAGCTCCATCATCTTGTTGCATTTTCAACAATAACCCACAGCAGAATGGGGTGGCCGAAAGGAAGAACAGAACAATTGTGGGAGCAGCTCAGGTGATGCTGCATGACCAAGGCCTACCACTTCATTTATGGGCTAAGGCATGCAATACAATAGTATACTTGTAGAATAGAAGCCTGCATCGTATACTGGGAATGAAGACACTAGAAGAGGCTTTTTCCAGGAAGAGACCAGATGTGAGTCATTTTAGGACGTTTAGCTCATCGGTATTTTTCCATGTGACCAAAGATGTCTGGAAGAAGCAAGAGCCAACAACTGAGTTGGAGATACTTGTGGGGTACACTGATACACCCCAAAACTATCAGGTGTTCTTGCCTACCAGTGAGAGGATAGTGGTATGTAGAGATCTGAAGTTCGACGAGCAGAAGGCCATGCTAGTTTCCCTTGAGAGGGAGCTCAAGTTGCATGCAAAGGAGGAACTTTTGGTTCCTCAAGAGGAAGAACCTCAGACTGATGCGGAGCAGCCACATGCAGAGAATCCAAGAGCGAAGACATCCATTCATGCAGAGTTTCCCAAAGATGGGCAGAAATGCTCAAGAGAAGCTGACAGATTGATGATGGATGTGAGAGAGAATGTGGGACAACCATTTTCTCAGTGAAGACAGAGGAGGTCACCTGAGTGGTACATTGGTTACATGGCCCTGGTTGGGGAATGTATAGAGGACAAATCATCTTCCTTTGAGGAAGCAGTGCAGCAACCAGTCTGGGTTGATGCTATGGTGGAGGAGTATGACTCCATAGTTCGTAACAGTGTTTGGAATGTTGTTCCAAGACTGGAGGACAAGTCAATGGTGAGTTCTCGATGGCTTTACAAGGTAAAGCAAGTAGTTTATGGTAGTGTTGAGAAACATAAGGCAAGGTTTGTCGCCCGTGGTTTCTCACAGGCTGAGGGGATTGACCATGATGAGACTTTTACTCCTATAGCAAGGTTCGATGTTGGCACTATCAGCACATATGGGTTGGAAGATCCATCAGATGGATGTGAAGATTGCGTTCCTTAATGGCAAGATTGAGGAAGAGGTGTACATAGAGCAGCCGGAAGGATTTGAGACCTTCGATCGTGAGTCGCATGTGTGCTGACTCAACAGAGCTTTGTACGGGCTGAAGTAAGCACCTCGTGCTAGGTACACCAGGATTGACAGCTATTTCACTGGGTTGGGCTTCACAAAGAGTGAAGTGGATGTGAACCTTTACCAAATCATGGTAGAAGGTAAGCCATTGATCATTGTTCTTCATGTTGATGATCTGATATTGACAGGTGATGCTCAGTTGATCAAGTCTTGTAAGGAGGACCTTGCAAGAGAGTTCGAGATGAAATACATGGGTCTCATGTACTACTTTCTAGGCATGGAAGTGTGGCAAAAGGAGGAGGAAGTGTTTGTGTCTCAAGGCAAGTATGCTAATGAGATACTCAAGAGATTCCACATGAAGAAGTGCAAGCCCATGCAGACTTCTCTAGCAAGTAACTGAAAGAAGGTGGATGCTACTTCAGGTGAGGTAGTAGCTACTACCGTTTATCGATAGCTTGTGGGTTCATTGATGTATTTAGTGAACACATGACCAGATTTTTGCTTTGCGGTGAACCAAGTCAAGCTATGGTTCAGCCTACCAAGCTGTTTTGGAAGGCAGCAAAGCATGTGCTGAGATACCTCAGAGGCACATCTCAGTATGGATTATTGTACAGATGGACAGAGGGCGTGAAGCTTCAAGGCTTCACAGATGCATATTGGGTAGGGAGTCCATCAGATTGGAATAACACTTCAGGAAGAATTTTCAACCTTGGTTCAGCTACAGTTTCTTTGGTACAACAAGAAACAGAGGTCAGTTGCACTTAGCTCAGCAGAGGCTGAATACATGGTTGCTATTCAGTCAGCATGCGCAACCATTTGGATGTGGAAAATTCTAGTTGGATTGTTTGATCAGAGGTTGGATCCAACGGTGATATATTGTGATAATCAGAGTTGTATCAAACTCTTTGAGAATCCAGTATTAAATGACAGGTCCAAGCACATCGATATTCGGTATTATCATCTTCGAGATTGTGTGATGAAGATGATCATGTTGTTGCAGTATGTTTTGACTGAGCAGGATGCAGATATTCTGACTAAGGCATTGTCAAAATGAAAATTCGAGTTCCACAGAGACAGGATTGAGTTGGCAGATAATCCCTTTCTTGTTGAGAGGGAGTGTTGAAAATAGCAAAAAAAAATTCTAAATATAGAAGTGCTAAAAATAGCATTTCTATAAATAGGATTTTAGGATACATTCCAATTTTAGTTAGTCCATGAACTAAAATTGAGAATTAAAATTCGAATTTGATCTTAGCAGCTGTTTGTAAAATAATTAATTAATTCATCTTGAGTTAATTAGTTGGAGAAAATCAAACATGAAGTCTATGTGAAGACATGCAACAGTTATCCATTTGATTGAGGAAGCTATCCCTTAATTAAAGAGATCATAATGAGTTGTACTTTAAGTTGTGATTAGTTAGCTCAGTTAACTGAGTTAAGTCTAGTTAGATTAGTTCAAATAGTTTGTGGAACTGATTGTGAGTTCAGCTAGTTAACGCATGCATGCATGTAACTAGTGTACTTTAGATAACTGAATATTCTCTCATAAATAACTCATGCACGTCAATTTAGTCAGAGACCCAATTGAGATCAAAGGATGGGACATTATACTATTAGTTGTAGGAATATTCCATTGAGGTTATCTCTTCCATGCAGAAGGAATTCATTCCTTGAGGATTGTGCAGCTATTTCTGAGTTTGGGAGTTGTGTGAGAGGTAAATTCACACAGATGGCAGCGAGAGGACCCAGGAGAAACTACACAAGGAAATAGGAGGCTTCGAGGATTGAAGGAAGGCATATGTTGTGTCTATTCTATCTATGAGCAACATTGAGGGATTGTACTGAGAGCTGGATAGCTTGTGAGCTAAAGCTTTCTGTAATCCGAAGATATTTCCACTTGTATGATAATACAGATAGCGGGGTTTTTCGCTGTTACTTTCCTCAGAGTATTCTTCTGTGTTCATGTGTGATTGATTTCTCATTCTCTATTATATGTGTTCTATTTGATCTTGCTCAAAACCGATTAAGCCTCCACAAGTTTGTTTGTAGAAGTAGATCAAGTATTTTGCTTTAGTATATTGCATTATCAGGTGATCTACAGTGAGAATTTCTACAACACCAGCAAGTGACATGTCAAGGTCACAACTCCAAGTAATTATTTACTTTAACATTTAAAATATTTTCTTGCCTTCAATCTGATAAGTTCAGATAAGCACAAATACAAAACGATTTTTGGTTTATGTCTCTTATAGATTTGTTTATTCAATCAGTCACAAGCACAAGCACATCTTAGTATGTTACATGTATCATATTTATGTTAACTTTCCACATTTGTTTCTTCAATTGACCATAGAACTTAGCCCTGCAGCTAGGTCTTCGACATGCTCTCTTCACATACAGAATTGAGCATTTCTCACTTGAAAATATTGGATAACGATATTCCCACATAGCCAAGGTTGCGGAAGGATATTTGTTTGACGTTATGCAAATATTCCCATGGAACCAAAGTCGAGGGGAAATAGTTATTTTACCTTACATATACTTCTAATTCTAGATTTCATCTAACTCCATTCCCTTAAAAAGTATAATATTGTTATTTAAACATAAGATTAATCTCTCTTCTCTTCATTAGGGTACCCTTAATTATTCCCATTGTTCTCCATGATTTAATGCTAGGGTGGAGCATTCAAGAGAATGATACCCATGATGACATGGAAGATGTGTCCAAAGGGAAGGAATTGTGCATCTACAACATAGAAGAAAATAAGTAGGCATAAAAATGTTTTTCTTTTTTGGTTTCGCCTAGAGAAACTCTGGGTTTTAAAACTACCTCCATGCTTGTTAGGAACCTTCATAGGCACCTACATTATCCTTGTGGATTGGAAGGTAAAAAACCAATCCCTTATAAATATTTTACTATAATGGTATAATGACTTATGATTTCTTTAATAAAAATTTTGGTGCTTCAGGGAAATCTAAGTTAAAATGCTCCTGAAAGGATGCAACCAAACAACTCTAAGAAAAAGGTAGTAATCAAGTGATGAGGCTAAATTGGAGGCAGGTCGATTTGTTGTTGAAAGAATATTTAACTGAAAGGTAATTGTTAGAAAAATTTTACGAGGAAAAGGAGAGGAGTCTCATTGAGAATTTGGTTGCGGCAAGGAAATCGCAACTAATCTTAGTTGTGTTTTGGAAATCGCAACTACACATAGGCTTAATAAAACGCAGAATTAATAAAACAAAGTAAAACATAAAAGATTGTGGTAAATCTACTTGTCAAAGATTAATACCATAACGTGACAAGCCACACTTTATATTATATGCCAAAACATAAGGAAATACATTAAAGTGACAAATGGAGGTTGCAGCTCCAAGTGAAAAACACAACAAACCTAGTGCGATTTAGGTATCACTGGGTTGTGGAGTAAAAACGTATGTAAAACTAGTTTTCACGCGCCCACCAATATTTCCTCCATGATTTTCTCCTCGCTACCTCAAATACTCTCTCGCTCTCTAACTTGCCCAAAAATACAAATGACTTTTACATCCATATTTATCTCAACATACAAATTTGACATTAATACATGACACTAGGTTGCGGAGTAAAAATGTCTATAAAACTGGTTTTCACGCACCCACCAATATTTCCTCCACGATTTTCTCCTCGCTACCTCAAATACTCTTTCGCTCTCTAACTTGCCCAACAATACAAATGATTTTTACATCCATATTTATCTCAACATACAAATTTGACATTAATACATGACAGTGCAAATAATTAATACGTAGCATTGGTGATTTTACATAGTAATTGGTTTTGTGAACTTGCAGGTGTTGTGGAGCGTGAGCAATAGTGAAGGAATAAATGTTTGCCCATGTCTATTTACCAAAATTTATTAAATTCCTTAACTCATGTGCAGTGGTTAACTAGGCAAAACATGGTGTTTGTCAATGTGTTTAAGACAATGGTTGGAATTAATATTTCCAACAATAATGACATAAACATCTTACTAAGCATATTTTCAGTTAGGGTAACAAAGACCATAAAGGTTGTTGTTGATATTACCTCCATATCCGGGTGACGGGAGTTGGAGGGGATGCAATTTTGCAACTCCCGTCTGCGGTAATAGCAAGGAGAGGCCATTGATGCCGACGGGAGTTGGAGGGGATGCAATTTTGCAACTCCCGTCTGCGGTAATAGCAAGGAGAGGCCATTGATGCCTTACTCAGATGTAAAATATCAAACTTTCATTCAAATTTGAGTGCTAAAGTGTAATAACTGTGCTTAATGATTGAAGAGAAGGAACATGCTTAATAGCTATGCTTATAACATTTCTAAACATTCTATTAACAACACATTGACCTAGATTTTAAATATATTTAGTAATTTATAATATTGCAAATAATCATTAAAAATTGGAAAAATATTCATTACAAATTGATGAATTCATTGCAAATTGATGGATGTAGCTGATTAAGATATTGAAGGCATCTTTCTTTTCTATCAAATTTAGTTGGATTAATGCTAATTTTTTCTATATTAATGTATTTGGTTGTTTGTTGTTGTACTTTAGGATTGAAATCTTCTATTTAGGTGCAAGATTCTATTATTTAGAGAGTGGTTCAAACCACTAGACAATATATGATTTTATCTAGATAACCGGATTCATCCTATAGGCCCCACGAATCCCGAATCCATCGTGTCCGACACGATTCTCTCGAGATTCGTGTCCAAAAACCATGACACGTCGAATCCGACTGTGTGTCACGATTTTGGTAGCGTGTCCTGTTTTCCAGGACTCGTTAGGTGGCAAAAGTACAGGTATGAAAAGGCCGCATTTGGACGTTACAACCACGCATATTTTCATTTGGCAAGCATTTTGGCAGCTTAATGATCAAGTCTAGCCCTTAGTATTGATATGTTATTCATGGTAATGTTAAATTCTTAAAGTAAAAGTGACATTCTCCTTAATCTTCATTTTCATCCTTTTACTTAAATTTTTAACATTACCATGAAATGACTCAGGATGTTTGTGAGTGGTTCCGGCCTCATTGGATTTCATATGGAGAAAGTAGAATTTTAGATTTCATTCAAAATCTAGCAGACTTATCAGTTTTTCAGGATTTTAGGATTGGGGGATTGCAATGTTTCCATTGAATTTTGTCATGTATTAGGGTATGGAACTCGTATTTAATCAAGAGCACCAATCCCTCTATGTACCTTGATGTTAGTGACATTGGTTTTCGAACTCCTGTATCATGACCCTCCTAAAAATGTACGCATCACTCAAACAAAATCTTGACTCGACATGTTATGCTTGTTCTATTTTATGTTAATGCTTAAAGGGTGATATTAATGACAAAGATTCCTATACAGATACAGAGGTAATGACAAAGATACTCTGGATATTAATGCTTAGAGGGTGATATTAATGACAAAGATCCTGATTTTCCAACAAGACTGAAAAATTAGACATTTCTTGTGGTGGCAAGAGGGCCAAGCATAAGAAATAGATAATAGATTGACATGTATTTGAATTTTGTATGTACTATGCATGCTAATAGCTGTGAAGATCTATATTTGAAATCAATAAATTTTTATCATTAATTAAAATTTGTGTAAGAAATATCTAATTTTTAATATATATATATATATATAATGAATCCTACGTGTCCTGTTTCGGGGGTCAACGTGTCCGAATCCGACACCAAGAATCCCGAATCCCCATGTCAGGTGACTTAGGATTTTATATATAGGAAACTTCGATTGAATGAGGTGTGTTGAGGGCTTAAACATTCATTCTCTAGGTAAAAATTGAGTCACTTGAAAAACCTCTTCATTTTATCTCATACTTTGTCCCCTTAAATTCCGTTGTCCAAGCGAAAGATATTGTGCCACTCTTCGGCAAGAAGATACACTATGAGCTCATCTACAATGGTTCAATCATATGTGTTGGATCCATCCTACATGAGGGTGTTGGAAGGTAAGAAAGGCACTGGGACTAGACTTGCCTGGGATTTTTCCGTTCCACTGTACCGCTTTTTTCCATATTTCCACTTTGTTGTCTGTTATGATTTTTTTTTAGTCCCTACTAAGGACCCTGGTAGTTTTATTTTCATTCGGGGCTCTCTCCAATAGTCGCTCTATGTTATCAGGTTATGGAATTTCTCTTTCAAAAGCTACAGTAACCTACAAATTGAGTTATAATTTATATATAGCTATCACAATCTATAACTATTAACATTTAATATGAGTACATATCATGTTGATTTTTTATTTATATGAATCAATCATCTGCCATTTGTATTTTTCTCTTTTAGTCGCTAGGTTAGGGCTTAGAATATTTTTTCTGAAACATTCCTGGTTTTCTCCATGTTGGAATTTCTCTTTCAAAAGCTAACACAGAGTCGGCGTCACTACTTTTACTTTTTGAAATGTTAAAAGGCATGACTTTACCTTGGGACCCAAAACCTTCAACAACTATAGAAAACAAAGTTATTTTGACAATGTAACAAGTGTTGAAATTGTAATTTCAACTGCCGTGCAGCGCCAACGACCATTAAACGGCGACCGTAAAACTGTTTCTAGAAAACCAGCCAGACTTTATCGCACCGCTTTTCACCAAGCGGTGGTTTTCCTTTGGAGAGAAGCAATACAATCAGCTGCTGACACGTGCCCGGAGCCACTGTTCTGAAACAACTTTTTTCCCGGAGCGTAATGTTCGTTTGGGTTAACCGAGCGATAACCGTCCGATTGAAAGGAAGGCTAACCAACGTTGATTGAAACCAAAGTTTGTTGTACAGGTCTGCACCACATTGTGTGAAGTGAAATGGAATTTTTGTTTGACCTCCGTATGACTGACAAAACTGTATGCAAGGCTGAATGAATTAGTTTACCGCCATGCTGAAGTAATTAAAGGATTTAATGAAATGTTCTGTGGTCAGTAAATGTTGGTAAAGTCTTCAATTTTCTTTAATTCACGGGAGTTGTTCGTTTTAGGGTAAAAGTAAAACAAAGTTTATTATTGTTTTTTTTATGGAATGAAAATAGGCGCAGCACTGTGAACTGAAGCACGCACCAGCGCGAGCTTATGAATGAAACTTTTATGCACAACAATGCAGAGATTGAAGTGTATTTTTTTTGTTCATGATATATGAAATGAGATACACACAGTGGTGTGAATGTAAGTGTTGAGCAAATGAGGGGGAGCACGGAGCAGTGTGAAGCAGGGTGAATGTAATGTAATGTGCAAGAAATACGCAGCAGCGTGAGTATGTTTGTTGTTTGTTGGTGAGAAAACAAAAGGGAATGCGTAGCAGTGCGATGGTCATTTTTTGGTTGAGTATGTATGCAATGTAATGTAATAGATGCAACAGCGTGTATGTTTTGTTTTTGTTGTGAAAACAAAGGGGAGACGCAGCAGTGCATATGAAAGGAAACAGAGACAGAGTTCCTTTTGGTGTAATGCACAGCAGTCCAAATACAATGCTCCATCTCCGTGGTGGCTTTTAGATTGCCTTTTGTGTGACAATATAATCTGATGATGTTCAGGGGTTTTCCTACTTAATGCATTTTATGTATGCATGTGTTCATTGTTGTTGTTTTGTATGTAATGAGAGAGGCCAATACGCACCAGAAGTGTGTGAATGAAAAAGGTTGTTGTTTGTTAAAAAAGAAGAGCGCAATATGTAGCAGCACCGCGAAAGGGAAAAACGCACAGCAGTGCGAATGTATGTTCATTTTGTTTGGAATTACCAGAAATTGCCAACAGTGGTATCAGAGCTTGTCCAGGCTCTTTGAAGGTGTCAAAGAAGCTGAAGGAAGGATTTCTTGCTACAGTAGCTTCTCCAGTAGAGTGAAGACTCAGTCAAGGTATTTCTCAAGTTAGTTTCTGTGTTACTGTCCTCACAGTGAGTTATTTTAATACACAGTCCAATGGCGAGGTCAAGGAAGAAAGTCTCCAATCATCCTAAGGATGTGTCTCTCTCTACTACTAAAATAGAAGTCAACCAATTTGATGAGGCTCGAAGGTTAAATGGGAACTTTTATATATGGGAAGTAAAAATGAGGACTTCCTTACAGTCTCAAGGGATTGAAATTTGGGAATCAGTGATTGATGATGGTAGGATGGATAGAGGATCAAGGGAGTACAATTCAAAAGCAACAAAGACAATCTTGGATGGGCTACCTGATTCTGTAAAGAAGAATCTAGGAAAACATTCATCAACAAAGGATATATGGGACAAACCTCATGACATTCACTCAAAAGGAGCACTGACCATGACCATCAATCAAGAAGGAGATCCTGAACCCATCATAGAAGCTGAAAATGAGAATGATGACATCAAGGCTGAAGCAGACCTAGAAGATGAAAAGAATGAAAAGGACTTTGTAGAAGAACTCCTTGCTCAACTTATGATTGCCATGGAAGAGATTAACTATTTGAAAAAGGAAAATGAAGCACTTAAGAAGATAGCTCCAGTTGGTAACCAAGATCAAACAAGGAAGAAAGTTGACCTCATCAAGCTTCAAGTACAAGAAAGGGATGAAGAGCTTGCCAAACTTAAGAAGGAATTTCATCAAAGCAAAAGGAAGCATCATGAAGAAGTCATATCCATGACAAATCAATTGAATAAAGCAAAGAAGCAGGAAAATACCTTGTCAAGTCAACTTGAAAAAAGGCACAAGAGCGTGAACAAACTTGAAGAAGGGACTGGTCAATACAAGGTAGAGGTCTCCTCCCTTAAGTCTCAATTACAAGAAGCCAGGAAATAGGCACAAGGAGCTGAAAAGAGAATGGAGAGAAGTCAAGCAAAGAATGAAGAAATCTTCAAAATGAAGTCAGATATCATCTCCCTTAAAATAGTAGCAGCTGAAGCTACTCGTAGCAAGGAAGAAACTGAGGAACAACTTGCAAAGAAGAATAATGAGTGTGAAAGATTAGAAGAAGAGATTGTCCTCCTCAGAAAAAAGGTTGTAGGGATGAACAAAATCTTGAAGAGCTCTCAAGCCTTGGATGACATGCTCAGCTATCACAGATGTCCATCTGATAAATTAGGACTAGGGTATCCAGGTGAACCCTCAAACAAGAATGAAAATGCTTTAAGCAAAAGAGATGTGAAGAAGCCAGAAAGAAATTGTGATGCTCCTAGTTCCAGCAAAGGCAAGGAGAAAAATCAAGGCTACAATAGAAGAAATCCTATTCCAAGAAGAAATCTTGCTCCAAGTAGAAAACCAGCTCCAAAAAGGCAAGAGGCAATTGTTATCATCAAAGGATCTCAAGGCAGAAAGGCTTCAGAAGTACATCAAGGAAGCCTCCCTCTCCCAGGTACCAAAGTTCATTTTTTGGTTATTGTTATTCTTGTTCAAACTTTAGTCATATGGCAAAAGACTATAAAGCATCTCATAGAGATAGATGTTATAGTCTCTAACAACCTCCAAGAAACAATTTTACACGAAGAAATCATGAAATATTATTCATGAACAATGTAGAATGCTTCAAGTGTCATAACATTGGTCATATGGCACGTGATTGTAACTTAACATGGACTCTTACAGAAGCTAGAACCATGCAAAAGAAGAAAGTTACACAAGCATGGAGAAGGAAGGAAATACAGTCCGAAATTCCCTTGAGCTCTCCAGCCAATCTAAGCTTATTTTGAGAAGACTCTGCCAAAAGGAGACGATGCATACAATTAGGGGGAGCCTGTAATTCTTGATCATTATCGCTGAAGCTATTAGTGAACGGCTTCTTATGAAATCCTTGCTCAACTATATTAACAATCATTCTTTGATGAAGATCTTCTTATAGGGGAGAGATATGGAATTAAATCTGCCATAAGAGCAGAGAAGAAAAGGTTGCAAGATAGCTTGGAGATGCAAAGGTTGGAAATCTTGTTTGAAGCAGAGAGAAAGAGGATATTACATAATGATCATAATACTTTTGGCATTGCGATGGCATCTTAAGGAACATCTAAGGAACTGAGAACAAATGACCCACTGATTTTCCCAGAAAGCACAAGTGCAAATCATGCCCCAATGGATATACCCAACTGCAAAGACAGTACTCTTATTCTCCAGAACGGTAACCAGGCATAGTTTTGTGGCTCGGGATTGATTGGAGTGCCTGGGCACAGCAGTAAGAGCGATGAAAGGAAAGCTGATACGAATAGGCAGAGAAGTTTTGAATTTTTTGAGGAAATGTCTGGGTATAACTTATAAACCAGCAGTTGAAATTAAAGGGGAGTGTTGAAATTGTAATTTCAACTGCCATGCAGTGCCAGCGACCATTAAACGACGACCGTAAAACTGTTTCCAGAAAACCAGCAAGACTTTATCGCACTGCTTTTCACCAAGCAGTGGTTTTCCTCCGGAGGGCAGCGATACAATCAGCTGCTAACACGTGCTCAGAGCCACTGTTCCGAAACAACTTTTTTCCCGGAGCGTAATGTTCGTTTGGCTTTACCGAGCGATAACCATCCGATTGAAAGGAACGTTGACCACCATTTATTGAAACCAAAGTTTGTTGTACAGGTATGCACCACATTGC
Source organism: Pinus taeda (assembly GCA_000404065.3). Classification (NCBI taxonomy): domain Eukaryota; kingdom Viridiplantae; phylum Streptophyta; class Pinopsida; order Pinales; family Pinaceae; genus Pinus; species Pinus taeda. The sequence goes on from APFE030528781.1 coordinate 197,706, forward strand.
ATGAAGTGAAATGGAATTTTTGTTTGACCTCCGTATGACTGACAAAACTATATGCAAGGCTGACTGAATCAATTTACCACCATGCTGAAGTAATTAAAGGATTTAATGAAATGTCCTGTGGTCAGTAAATGTTGGTAAAGTCTTCAATTTTCTTTAATGCGCGGGAGTTGTTCGTTTTAGGGTAAAAGTAAAACAAAGTTTATTATTGTTTTTTTTATGGAATGAAAATAGGCGCAACACTGTGAACTGAAGCGCACAGTAGCGCGAGCTTATGAATGAAACTTTTATGCACAGCAATGCAGAGATTGAAGTGTATTTTTTTTGTTCATGATATATGAAATGAGATACACACATCAGTATGAATGTAATGTAATGTGCAAGCAATACGAAGTAGGGTGAGTATGTTTGTAGTTTGTTGGTGAGAAAACAAAAGGGAATGCGCACCAGCGCTACGGTCATTTTTTGGTTGAGTATGTATGCAATGTAATGTAATACATGCAGCAACGTGTATGTTTTTTTTTGTTGTGAAAACAAAGGGGAGACGCAGCTGTGCGTATGAAAGGAAACAAAGATAGAGTTCCTTTTGGTGTAATGCACAGCAGTGCAAATACAGTGCTCCATCTCAGTGGTGGCTTTTAGATTGGCTTTTGTGTGACAACATAATCTGGTGATGTTCAGGGGTTTTCTGGCTTAATGCATTTTATGTATGCATGTGTTCATTGTTGTTGTTTTGTATGTAATGAGAGAGGCCAATACGCACCAGAAGTGTGCGAATGAAAAAGGTGGTTGTTTGTTGAAAAAGAAGAGCGCAATATGCAGCAATAGCGCGAAAGGGTGTTTTAATGTATGTTCATTTTGTTTGGAATTACCAAAAATTCCCAACAACAAGGGCGGGAGCCTCAGAATTTTACCCTTGGAAAGAAAATATTCGACTCCAAGTTACAAAATCTTAATTATTTTGAGTGTAACAAGGGTGGAAGCCTTTCATTTCCCATTCAACATACACTTTTCTTGGAATTTTACCCCTGGAAACCAAATATTTCACTCCAAATTACAAAATCTTAAGTTAATTGTTGAAGTTGAGTGGAAGTTCCATCAGACAAAAATAAATAAAATATAGTAGTGCAACGTCACTTGGCAGGTATACCTTCTGGTTGCATACTTGTCTTCGATTTGATTCAAATTCCATGTATGGTTTTGATTTGCCACTTTTTGACACATTTGGCCTCACTTGAGTTATGATACATGAATGACTATTCAAATTTGATTGGGTAAATTATAATTACTTCCCTCTTTCATGAAATCAAGATCACATCATCAAGATTCAAATCTTCGTGTGATATTATTAGTCCTTGCCTCTGGCATGGCAGTGTGATATTATTAGTCCTTTCCTCTGGCATGGCAGGGATTATAGCATTGGATACGGCGTTGACCGTCTATTAATTCACCTGTTGACCCGTTTTTTTGGGTTATTTCTATTTTAACCAAAGTTTATTAGGAACAAATTTGCATTATGAAAATTTTTACCCAAATTTTGGACTTATCCTCTTATTGTAGGCTTCACGTGCCCCAATGCTGTTTTTAGCGAGGGGAAGCGATTTTATCCTAAGTCTTTAAACTGGCAGGAGGGGGAGCGATTTTATCCTAAGTCTTTAAACTGGCAGAAGGGGAAGCGATTTTATCCTAAGTCTTTAAACTAACAGCTGGGGCAGGTTACATAGCTTACAAGCTTACACTTGTTCACTGCTGGCTGCCAGGGTTGTTTACAGCTGCCGAGATGCATGCACCTCCATTCCTTCTTATATCACCACACCCATGCCTCCCCACAGCATGGAACTAGCAGCTTGTATTCACTACGCGCAACTTCATTTCTTGTTGGTTTTGCTCTGAAATTAATCAATTTTCCTCTTCTTGGATCATCTTAACAATGGCAGCTGTTTCGCAAGCTCTTCTACAACACCCTGCGGCCTTCAACACAAAAAAACAGAGTATGTATATGTGTCTGCTTGCCATTTTCATTTCATTTTTTGCCAACCTTTTTCTTGATGACAGTTATTTTTATTTTCCGTAGTTCTGCAATTGTTCGTGCTAGTCGAGATTAATGTCGGTTTTGTTTGTAAATTGCAAGGACAGCGCTGAGTGCGGCTCAGCTAAATTCAATTTTAGTGCTGGCCACCAAGATTTCGGCGGAGAAGAGTTCAAGTAAACAACACAGAATTTTCGCTCAGCAATTGGATAGTCATTCGTTATAGCCTCAATCACGCCCTATTACAGCAACCATTACAGCTCCTGGTACGGTTTTCGACTGCTATTTTTCTCTTTTTGGCAAAAAAAAATTATCGGTTTTCTAAATGCGTTTTGCGGTTGCATGATGTTGCACATTAAAAACATTTTAATGTGTCTAGAATTTATGCTCTGATGCTTTGATTTATTAGGTTACATAAATTTAATGGTAACTTTTATGTTGTTCGAACTCACAAATTCTGATAACTAAGGGATATTTTGTTCAAAAAGAGCGTTTCAGAAAGATATTTTGAATTTACAGTGCATTTCCTTACCACTCTTGATTTTGTTCAAGAAGATCTTGTCCGAAAAGACATTTCTTATGACATCATGTCATTATAATTTACAAAATTTCTCGAAAGCTATTTTGAATTTACAGAGCATTTCGTTATAATTTAATGTCTTTGTGCAATACTCCAGATGCAACAAGCGATAATTTAAGATTTTGTTCGAGAAGACAATTTCTTGAAAGATATTTTGAGTTTAATTTAATGCCTTTGCTTTGATAATATTCCAGATGCAACATAAATAGAAGCGAGTTTAAATATGAAAATCTTGTAAGTTTAGAGTCGGATGTAAAACTTATTTATGTTTCTTGAATAGACCTTCGAATTCACTTATAAAGCCTCGAATATCTTATATCTTACGACAAACATTTAAATATCCAGAATACGGTGCGAGAAAAAGCCCAAGGAATTTAGTTAGTTATTATCGGTGCTCATCTTTTCAAGAATTCGTTTGTTTTCAATTCTGCTTGCAATAATAGGCGCAAAGTTGGATTTAAGGAAAATCTTGTTGAGTGTTTACACCACCGTGTCACTTAGTAGTTTATTTATGATTTCTGATAAGTGGTCTGGGTTAAGATTGGCCTATTAATGGTGAATTTTACTCTGGGACAACAACTGCGTATAAGTCTAATGAATTAGAGTACGACAAGGCAAGGAAAGACGAGAAGGATCACAAGCGTATGGAGCATTTGGGAGAAATGGGAGCAGTCGCTGCCGGAGCGTTTGCAATGGTACTCTATATATCTTTTATTCATTAAATCTAAATTCTCAATCCATAGATCGAGTAAATTATATTTTTGTTCTCCGAGATGTTAATCCTATTAGGATCAGATGAGATGAACTCATGGAATGTATTTTTAGTATTGTTTCTTGTATTTTGAAGTCAGCTGATTAATTACAATAGACCCAAAAAATTATAGAGAACTTCTATGATTCTTATAATATAAAGAGACAAATCTGTATATTAATGTAATGTTTTATGCAGCAAGAAACAAAACTCTGAACTCTGTAAAGCGATTTTGCTCTGATGTTAGAAATTAGAGATATATCTAAATTAAAAGTTTCAGAAATCATAGTACCTTGATTCGCTTGTAGCAAAGAGTGTCGAGCAGCTAATTCTCCTGAATAAGTTCAGAGCAGAGAGTGTGGCCGGCTACCTTCTATGCTTGTTCCTTATTCCTTGTCTCTGTAATTTCGCAGGGGTTAATTCATTCAGCTCATCCAGATTTTGCTTTGACAAAAATGCACAGGTAGGAGGGATTACGAACTGGGAGTACGTGTTGTGTGCAAGTGTTGGCAAGGGAGGGGCTGAGTTGCAGGTGGCGAGGTGGCGTGAAAGAGAGAATGACTCTCATGCAGCAGAACATGACCGCTCCTATCTTCGTGTTCTGGGCCGCTTGGCTGGACGCAGTTTTGGCAGTTTCAACAAGTAAATCGTTTGGTCTCCCACCATTTGGCATTTCGTTTCAAACTTTGAGAAATTTTCTTATCTCTGATTTTCCTGCGAGGTCTTAATTCAACAAATTTCAACCATTAACAATGAAGATTCGAATTCAGTCATTCTTTATGTTAACATTTTAATATTACATAATTATCATAAAAGTTGATTGTGGATTCGTATCTCTGATTTTCTTGTGAGGTCTTAATTCAACAAATTTCGGGTCGCAGATCCATACTGCACAATAATTCTGTATGGGATTCAGGTGAATTGCAGAGGCGGTCCCGCTCCAACCAAGTCGTTAAGCTTTACCCTCACTGGATAACAATATGCTCCATACCGAGTCTAATACGTTGCCTCACGTACCATTAACAGGAATGAGTTTCACTTACTTTTGGTACTGTTTTAATATTTAACATTATTAAACTTATATTTAGCCATGATTATAATAATATTTATGAGAATAAATAAAACAACTAACTAAATAGACAAGTTCAAAAGTGTTTTTGCTTTTATTTTAAGCTTGTCCAAGTCAGCTCAGCTTTACACCCTGGAGAACAATATGCTCCATAATGAATTGTCCAATGGGTCTCATGACTAACCAATTAACATGAGCTTCACATACTTTTGGTATTGTTTAATAATGTACTTAGCCATGATTAAAATTATATTTACGACAATATGATAGTAAGGATTTTATAATGTGATTATGGATTCCAGATTTTATAATATAATCATGGATTTCAGATTTTCTAATTATTTGTACAGCTCTCATGTGAATCCATAATACATGATCTGTTTTTTTAAATGAGAGTTAATTTCTGAATGTTTGAACTCATATAAAGTGTAGGTATAGGTCTAGGGTTGTTTTTCTATTTAAATGGTAAATTTCAGAAATATCTTCTAATCTGAGGGTTGGAAGCATCAAACAATTTACCTCTCTGCTAACCATCATATTCAAGATATTCTTAAATTTGCCATCAACCACTTGAAAATTAAAATAAAAAGTTGCCCAGGTGCTGATAACTTAAAAATTGAAATATTATAAACCAAGTTAATTGGTATCGACATGGCTGCAGTAGTCTAGATTTTAAAACTGATTTACATTGTTTCAAACTTTGCAATTATCCAATAACCATCTATTTGCTTATCTTATGGAAAGAAGTTCAACATAATATGGCAGTAGTGCTTTCTTGCCCATTATGCGGACCCCACTTTACATGTCGACGTGTGATTTACAGAGAGAGTGGTGTATACACACCCATACTGGCATCTTCAACGCTGCAACCACCGAACTATACGTGTCAAATGATCTTTTTAGAAACTTTTTGTAGCAAACATTCATTTGTTCAACATGTTCCATAAATCTTATTGATTCACCGGGGATCCTTATTCTTCCTGAATTAGGAATACGGAATATTGGTGACAAGAAGGCTGTTAGACCAGTCTGCTTTAAAGGATCTAGTTATGCAGAGGTGATGTTTGAATTCCTTAATTCTTTCAAACCCCAATTAAAGAATTTAGGTAGCGTTTGCAGTCATGTACATTATAACCACGGCATCAATGATAGATGGAATGAATTCCGGAAATGCCACTGAGGTATTCTGCGAAGAATTTGTTGAGACAAGAACCAACGCCTCTGTACAAATTCGAATGGCACCCGCAGTCCAAGGCATTTATGCACGTCATGTCAAAAGTTACGGAAAATAATGTGTATTTTTATTATTCGCTTTAAATCACAAAGAGTTTGTATTGTGTTGCGCTGGCAGACCCAGTGTGGGGAACAAGAAACATATGTCAAATCTGAATTATAAGTTAGAACATTGTAAATTCAATGTTTTAAAGTTACTCTTACATCTTTACATGTTTGGCAACGACAACCTCCTTTAGCTTTACTTTCTCATACATGAAAGCCTCCTTCAGCGATCCTACTACCTCACTCATGCTGGGCCTCCAAGATGATGTATGCTCAACACATCTGAGCGCTAGTTTGGCAACAATAGTGATTGATTTCATTTCATATTTTCCATCCATCTCCTTGTCTATGATTTTCACCATTTTTTCAGGGGTTTCATTGATCTCCACATAGTCTTTCACCTGTGATGACGGGCAAATATAATTATTCGTACACGCACTTAAAATGAAAGCCTAGGTATGGATTATTAATTACAAATAAATTCCTTACCCATGTCAAGAGATCCCTTTCTTCCTCAGGTAGAGTGAAATCGACGGGAGGTCTCCCACATATAATTTCTAATAAAATCACACCAAAACTGTATACATCGGTCTTTTGAGTGATGTAGTGAGTCGCATAATACCTGTAAGAATATCCAACAATAAAAATGAAATTGCCGTTTCTCTTAATTGTTGGGTATTTTGCTTCTGTTTGAGATGGATAAATACCAAAACCATCAAAATACAAGACACAGAGGCAATGCTCTGTTTGCTTTGCTCCAAGATCTTTTACACAGAGAAGTCTTTTTAAAACAATTACACAGGACAGAGTATTTCACTCACCATAAAATTTCCATTCATTAAACAAAAACATTTACATATTCATCCTCTTTCACTCAGAGGGATTCACCAAAACATTTACTCTGCCTCCTATGAAATTTTACACCACTGTGTGTAAATATTTCATTTACATTCACTGCTGTGTGAAAACAAAATTACAGGGAGTCACTGATTTACCTTTTCACCTGTGTGAAACAATTCATGGATTTGGAACAAAACAAGCCACTGGTTTTTCATTCACTTCTCCTCCTGCACTGCTGTGCAAACTTTTCTTTTACATTACAAAGACAAAGAAAATCTTTTTACTTCTGCTGCATAAAAATCCATGTTTTCATTCGATGCTGCGGAGCCCTGTTTCTCTTCACACCATATGCAAAAAACCCCGTGTGTAATAATAAAATTACATCTATGGAGTCAACGCTCCTAAGTTAAAAACATATGCCAAAAAAAATAATTAAAAAAAATTATAGTTTCCGCCCATACTTCATATTAAATTTATGCCCATGCCTGCCGTATGAAATCATAAAGACTTTTACCTAAGTTAATGACACCTTCAGTAAAAACATTAAATAAAACGTGCCGTAAAGGTAAAATTAAAGTTCGGGCAGGTTGAGTGAAATCCTTGTCCGTCGACCTGATCGGACGCAATTCGCTCACCAACCTCTGACAAAACAAACGACCTTTGCCGGCCGGGGAAAGTGGTTTTGGGTTCGTACACCCGACGCGTGTCAGCTGGTTAGGTTGTTCGGAGGCCGTCTGACAAAAACCCCTTTTTACCACACCCATTGCGATATGCCTCCACGTGGCTCGTGGTTTTGCTGGGTGGTATTGAGGTGCATTAAATATTTTGCCCGCGCGCGCTGTTGAAATTACAAATTCAACAGGCTTGGGGATAGGGAGGTAATTAAGTATAAGAGTAGCGACCTACCTTTAGCGCTTGTCCAGCCAGAATGATAAATCCAGTGGTGATCATGAATAGATTGATATATTGTAACGTCCATGTCAGGTAATACATTTTCCTACCTGAGAAAAAGCACAATCACAATCACAATCAATATGTATGGAACAAGGGATTATGCGCGAGTATGAAGATGTTGATTTGATGAAAGTAACAAGAAAGTATTATATTGAATGGGATGGGTGAGTGTAAAAGAAATTTACCATAAATCTGACCAGCTAGGTCTCTGTATCGACGATGTCGGATGCCTCCAGTTTCGTCGAGACGCGAAAGGAGGGTGTTTGCATAGAGTGATATGAAGGCTGCTGCTATCAATCCCAAGGTGCCCCCTACCCATCCCAAGGGAACCATCACGATCCCTGAATACCCCAATGCATACGCGCTGTTTTGTGATGTTACCAGAACGAGGCCGACTTGGTACCATGGATCTGCAACAATCTAGATATTATTATTTATTAAAGTCGTTATAGACATATACAGCGTACACTGTAAAAATATTGAACGATATGAATTACCGTGACTTGAGACTTGAGGTGTTTCAATCTCGCAGGCTTCCAGGTCTGTGTTAGGCTCATGTTGAGAATCGATGTAAAGACTCTGCTCCTTCGTGTCCATGCCGCCCCCCTGCCAAATTTTCTCCTCCAAAAGATTAGCCACGGCAATCGTCTGTCCAGCTAGGGCTGTCTCTGCCTTGAAGATTGGCGGAATATCTGAATTGGAATGCCAATTCAAGTCGATGGGGTTCTTTTGGCGTGGTCGCTCGCCATTGTATTAATAATATATGTGTACGCGTACATTCACCTGCATTTTAAACGCATGACTGTGCCTACTACGCGGCGTTGTTTATGGTTTTAATATGAAATGCGCAATGCCGGTATAAAACACATTTATATTGTGCAGTGTGCAGACTACAGTTCTTCGCAATCAATTAGTTAGGGTCCAGCTGGTACTTGTCGTATGCTGGGTAAGTCAAATATCATTATTATTGTCTGCTATACTTAAACCGTGTTCTTGCTCTCAACTTTAAAGCACAGTGACCTTTGCAATATACAGAATCTTATCATCAACCTTTTTTATTATGACATAACAGTCAAAGACTGATTTTCAACCATTTAAGCCCAAAAGGTATTTCATGTTTGTTTAACCTGTGGGTCCACGGGCAACGTGACGAAGCATTTCATTCATTTTTTTTGCATCAGATAGCAGAAGGCTAGAATTGTTTTCGACATGTACAAAAGGCTTTACTTTCTCACTGGTTTATGTATCGCCGATATTTTATTTATACCATATAAACTCGATGCAGTCCATAGAATATATTTTGTGAATTAGAAAATAAGCTTTTTTCAAAAATATATATTTTCGATCTTATAATCAATTGTGATCACCGAAGTAGGCTGTAAATTGTGAATTTCAAATAGGGATGTTCAACCCACCCGAGTTATAGTTTTATATATAATCTTATATATAATAGAAATCTAAAATAAATATATCTTATATCTGAATAAATATATTTTTATATCTGAATAAATATATATTACCATAGAGACTCTAGAGTCAAATTGAACAAACTATTCAAAAGACAAAGCAATGAGTTAAGAAAATTGTGTCCTTAAAGAAAATAGCATAACTCAAGATTGAGAATGTGGAAACCGTAAGTAATAAAGTTGTAAAGAAGTAGTTGTCTATGTAAAAACAAACATCATCCATATCATTTAAATATGTATGTAAGAAACATGATGTTAAGGGATTTTTTTCTTGGAGAGGTGAATATAATGTACTATGTTAATAAAATCCCTGAGTTGGGGTTTGGGGTACAAACTTGTTATAAAGAAAACATAGAATTTTTTTTAGTACCCTCACCAAATTCCTAACCCATAAAACAAATTCTTGAATTGAGAAATTTGACAATGAATTTACATTGATGACCTAGAATCAATTTTCGCTTTGAATGACCTATTGGAAGAATATGGATAGTTAGGAAATTGAGTATTCATTCAAAGCCGTAACTTAAATACCAGAAAAGAAGGCGTTGGTATGTATGAAACCCTTTACTCTAAAATAAGTTCACAAGAACCAAAAATGAAACTAAGCATTCAAGGAATAAAGAATAGTAAAACAAAAAAGTGGTGGTACACTCAAGCTCTAGCAATGAGCGGACAATGGTTTAATTCAATAGGTGCACCTTCCTTCAGAACCCTAGAAGGAATTCTAATTAGGAAACCCTTATGTTAACAATAATAAAAAACCCTAAGAGGATAATACATAAGAAAAACCCTCTTTTAAATTAAAAGGAATGTAAGAATTTAACTCATACATATCAAAGGTGTGAAGGCAGAGAGGGATATGATATCCTAGGTGTCATGGGTTTGATTCATTGGTAGTGGTTGTGCTCATATTTCTCTCGAACTTCCAAACCCTAAACTAGTTATTACCCTTGCAGAGACCTTTAACATAATATGTCAAAGGAGATGTTGTTTAGGGGGTGTTGTTACAGAGTTTCCCTCTATGAAACTTAAAGAAGCTCTGAAACCCTAAATGATTTAATAACCAATAGTATGTGTTTCAAAATCTCCTTGAAGGACTTGTAAAGACCTAAGTAAAGTATGGTTCAACAAAATATTTTCAAAAGGCTCATGTAAAAACACAAAAGAGGTTATTAGTTAAATTCCTTAATGTCAAGTTCAAGTTTAAGATTGATAAAATCTTGATAGCATAATTCTACATAATAATAATTAGAGAAGTTGTGAATTTACATGTTTCTTGTAGCTTGAGGCACATCCATCGAGTGGAATGGAAAGCATACACTATTGAAACATAACTATCATCAATCACTAGGAAGTTGAATAACAATTTTAAAACCCTACCCATTGTCAAGAAGCTCTTTGTCAAGGGAGAGTAAGCACAATGTCAAATGACAAGTATGAGAGAGTAGCTAATTAAGCGAGTAAGGATGTTAAACCATAACCATAACTGATGCACATATTCCACATTCTAATTGAGTCATCCATTTGTCACCCTGTCACATAAATGTGTCATGGTGTTGAGTTGTATGCGAGACATTAACCCAGGTCCCACCTATCAAGAATTCCAAATGTGACCATGGGAGAGGTTATAAATGGTAGTGTATTTGACTTTAGATGGGAAAGTTTCTAGTTAGATTCATGTCCGACTTAATATTGAATGTCCATGCCTTACAAAAAATTAATAATCATGGGCATAGTAAAAGCGTTGCACTAGGTAGGGATTCACATATCATATCATATGAGGGCTTAGCAATTAATATAAAGAATAAGTATTATTGATGGTAAGCATGTCTCGAGTTCGAGTAGCCATGAAGTGAAGATAATGAAATTCCCTCATAGTACCCAAACGTATTTTATTTGCAAGATAAATGATGCTTATGTGTGATGGAAATGTTGTGGATGGAAACGGTTTGCTCAATTGTTTTGGGACACAAGGTTAAGGGTTTGAGTCTCACTCTTTTTCATATGTATATATGATACTTTTTTGAAGGTAGAAAGAAAATGAATCATGATCACAAGAGTGCCTCTCTTCCTATCTTATCAATTGAAATCACACTTATGGATATGCATAAGGGAATATTGCCTCTATGTGATCTTCAAAGTAGAACCTTTGTTTAAAGAAAAAACTTTGCTACAATTACCAAAGACAACATGATAATAATAGATTAAGTAGAAGTATAGAAAGGAAAATACTTTGGATGACTTTTCAGTGGTGTGAGAATTCAAAGATGTTTTCTTAGATGAAATTCATGGGTTGTAACCAAAAAGAGCTATTGAATTTACCATCGAATTGGTACCCAGCGCAACACCAATGTCTAAGCCACCTTATAGGGTGAATGTTCCATAGTTGATTAAGTTAAAGATGCAACTCGAGGAATTGTTTGACAAAGGATATATTAAATCAGGTGTCTCACATTGGGGAGTACATGTACCTTTTGTGAGGAAGAAGGATGGTACTCTTAGGTTATGTATTGATGATTGACGACTGAACAAGAAGACAATAAAAAAAATACCCATTACTTAGAATTGATGATCTATTTGATCAGGTAAGGCATGCAAAAGTACTCTCTAAGATAGACTTGAATTATGTTTACCATCAAGTCTAAATTAAATATGAGGATATTCATAAGACTACTTTTAGAACTAGATATGACCATTATGAGTTCGTTGTGCTTCCTTTCGAACTCACAAAAACCCTAGCCACATTTATGTGTTTAGTGAACAATGTTTTCAACCAGTACTTAAAAAACTTGTATTGATATTCATTGATGATGTTTTGGTTTATTCTGAGACACTAGAAAAACATGGGCAACACTTAAGAATAGTACTACAAACACTAAGGGAACATCAACTATATGTTGGTAAATGTTATTTTTACCAAGATCAGATTCAATATTTGGGGCATGTAATATCCAAAGAAGGAATATACTGCTGAAAGGAAAAGGAAATTTTTAATTTGCTCGTTCCTAAAGATGTAGCCAGAATTCGATCATTCATGAGAAGTATAGATTACTACCATAAATTCATTGAACGTTTCTCCAATCCGGCCTACTCTATAACATCCTTACAGAAGAAAGGAGTTAAATTTATCTACACCCAAAAGTGTCGAGAAAGCTCTGATTGGTTGAAATATTTGCTATTTGTAGCTCTGATACTTAAGATTGTTGATCCCAATAAATGTTATATAGTATGCACAAATTTGTGTTCGTAAGGATTAACTAGAGTGTTAATGCAAGATAACCATGTTATATCTTATGAGTCTAGGAAGCTAAAGGAGCATAAAACAAATTATGTTGTGTACGACTTATAATTATCTAGGTTATTTCATGCTTTAAAAATGTGGTGGGGCTACCTTTTGGGGAATAAATTCACATTAGTAATTGGTCATATTAGCCTGAAATGTCTTTTTAATTACCAGAATTTAAATGCAAGGAAAAAAAGGTGGATGAATTTCCTTAGTAAATTCGATCTTGAAATCAAACACATCAAGGGAAAATAAAACAAAATTGTAGATGCATTAAGTAGAAGTTTAAATAAAATCTATGGAATCATTGCTAGAAGTTTTAGAACATATCTTAATGAACAAATCATAACCGCAATCTTAGAAGATCAATAATACATACAAAATTAAGAAAAAATGTTAAATGGAATTCACCCAATAGAACGATCAGATTATGCTCTGAACAATGATGGTTTGTTGACTTTCAAAAATATAATTTATATGTCGAATATGCATAGAATTAAGCAATTGATCCTAAATGAGTATCACAATATTCACTTTTAAGCTCATCCATGCTATGAAAAGCTTAGAAAATGATTTTATTGATGAGGGATGAAAGAAGAAGTGGATGATTATTTAGCAAAATGTCTAGAGTTTCAAAAAGTTAAGGTGGAACACTAACACCCAGTTGGGTTATCAAATCCATTACCCATTTCTAAGCGTAAATGGGAAATTATTTCCTTATATTTTATTATAGGGTTACCTAGAAGCAGAATAAAACATGATTAGATCATGGTTGTAATTGATAAACTGAGTAAAGAATCCCATTTTATACCAGTGTAGTTAAAATTTAAAGTTGTTAATATAGATTATATTTTTATGAAGGAGAAATTCAAACTTCATGGGGTACCAGAAACATTGATTTTTGACAAAGATGCAAAATTCACATCAAAATTTTGGAAGATACTTTTCACAAAGTTATATACACAATTGAATTTTAGTATTGATTACCATCCTCAAACTGATGGACATACTAAAATAACGAACCAGATACTTGAATACATGCTTCACACATATGCAATGGATCAACCCACTAAATGGGAGGATTACTTACATCTGGTTGAATTTGCATATAATAATAGTTATCATTCATCTCTTAAGATGAGTCCTTTTGAATTCCATTATGGAAAAATGGCATATTCCACAGCTTTAGAGTCAATATGAGCATAGACTGGTTTTAAGACCCGATCTTCTATGAGATATGGAGCAGGAGTTTAGAAAGGTAAGAGAAAATTTAAAAACAACTCAAGATAGGAAAATCGTTATGTGATCATGAAATTATTCACAAGGGATGCAATGTGGGAAAACATGCTTATATCAAAGTCAAACCAAAGAAGAGCACACTAAGGTTGGGAACCTGTCCTAAACTGGCACCCAGGTTCTATGGGCCATTTTAAATACTACTTAGAGTAGGAAGAGTGGCCTACTAGCTAGCATTACTAACCCACATAAAAGTTCATAATGTATTTTATGTATCACTTTTAAAGTAATATATTTATGATCCAAATAATATCATTGGTTGGAATGTGATATAGGTTGAACTGGAAGATGAGTTCCAAGTCAAGCCTCTACGAAAATTAAAAGAGGGAAACTCTACTTTGAAATTGAGTCATCATCTGGGTTAAAGTGAAATAGAAGCACTTTTCTCCTAAGGAGGCCACATAGGAGATGGAGGAGAAAATTCATGAAGCATTTTCTTCACTCTTCTAGAAGTGATGAGTACAAAGAAAACATCGACGATGATTTTCAAATTAAGGGAGGGGAATACAATACCCTTGTTGTAATTACTTTTATAACACTTTATGATTTTGTATTGACTCGTAATGATTTAAATGAGAAACATGGGTCGCATGGCCAAGATGAAATTTGAATAACTTAGTAATAGATGTAAATAATTACATACATTTATAAATAAAATTATTTTTTAATTTAGAAATATTATGGGAACTAACATGTGAGTAGTCAGGTTGCTCTATTGTTAAGTAATTGTTGAAGTGGTTGGAGTCCCAAGTAGTGAACAAGTAAAGGTGGCAATCGTGATATTTATAACCTCCCATGATTCCCAAAGGTTCCAAAAGGAATGATTACCACCAAGAGACAACGTAACTAGAGATAAATGTTATGTTGAGTGGGAAAAGAGGATAGTTGAAGATAAATGCAATGTTGAATGCTAAATAAGAGATAATCCTATAAAATCCTAGGAACATGTCGAAGCACCGAAAATCGGGTCTACAACAAGGGAGATACCCACCCAGTCTAGACCTTGAAACTAGCTCCTTTTCCGTTTGGGATGGTGGGTCCGACTAGGGATAATGGGACCAGTTTCCCAATTTGTGTGTGATGATAAGAATTGATATTTCCTTTTCTAAAGATTTCTAAGTAAAATGCTTTTAATCTAATTCTGATTTAAAACATGCAATTTTATTCTAATGCACAGAAATATTTGATTCTAAAATTAACCTGGGATTTAACCTTTTACTTATGTGATCTAAAATAGTTTCTAACAGCAATTGGTAATAAAGATCATTCAATCGCTACTAGAAAAAAATTCATTAAAAATGAATTGTTTCATATAAGAAATTAGCCGAAACAATTGTGAGAAGCGTATCCCATAATAAGTCATTCATACATTAAAGCATAAATAGAATAGTCACCACCATACAAAAGTGTCAAATGATAACTCAAACATTCAAGCTTTCATATATAAATAACTTTACATAAAATATTACTTTGACACATAAGCAGAAACCATTAAGAGATAAAAGTACCATTGATAACAAGTTCTACTCATTAGCATCAACAATATAGATTTATCTCTTCCTAATTCAATATCTACTAAGAGTACAGAAATGCATTTCAGTAGCAGACATTAAACACAGATATCAATAAATCTCATTCCATTCATTCATCAAAACCTCCTCCAAGGGTGCAGAATTGCATGTTCTTAGGAAATGTTTTTGAAAAATTTCAGGACCCCTCTCTAAATGTATGAGAGGGGTTAAAATACTACTAACTAAATACTAAAAATAGTTTATTACAAAAATATAGGAGGAGGTTTAAATGATCGTCCTCATCTAAGGCAAAAATAAATAAAAAATAAAACTAAAATTGTACCTGGAAATTAACTATCTATGTATCTGTTCTCAGAGATCGCAAGCATTCAGCGTCGACTTGAGGAGCATCAATTGGCCGACCTTCGATTTTAGTTGTCCTACGAAAACAAAATCGGCAAGTGTTGGCACTATCTTCTCAGCAGAATTTGTAAGGCACTTGAGAGTCATGCATTGACTGTGCGGTTTAACCAAGTACTGCTAGTAAGTGTACCAATTCAACTTGGTTAACTTCTTGATGGACTCTGCCTTTTCCTCGGTCTTTTGTTTCCATCTTGTTTTCAATTGTTGTGCCTTTGGGAGAAATCCCAGAGTGGTTTCTGATATCAAGTTTGTTGGAAATAATACTGAGAGGGGGGGTGAATCAGTATTATCAGATCAGATAAAACTTTTCAATTTCATACACAGATTCATATACGCTACTTCAATTAAGTTAACCAGTGTATACACGCGACTGTGTCTAACGAAACTAGCGTATACCCAGAGATCTTATAATTCAGTTAGCTTAATCTTCAGT